>JAUCMS010000048.1:9972904-9986694 GCA_032357445.1 Enteromius radiatus
CTCCTATTTGATAATGTTCAGTGCTTTGCTACAATTTGTATTGTTAAAAGCGCTATATAAATAAAAGTGACTTGACTATCTATTACTTCCTACGTAGTTGCTTGTTAACAAGTGTTACCATTTCTGCAAGCACAGTGCACTGTGTCTGATGTTATGTCATCTTCTGTGCCTGCGGGTCATTTCAGGGCCGTATAGTGTTCACACATGAGACTGATGGCAGTTGCAATTAAATGGCAATATGAACAACAGCGCACAAAAAGCAAAAAATATGATCTGAGCATTAAAACCTGCAGTGAGAACTAAGCCTAGAAGTCTACAAAAGAGTAACTTAACTTAATTCCATTTTAAAATCTGTTTGATCAATAGATCAAATAGTGCAGCAAGGCTATTTTATGATCCAAATAGAATTTTCACAGATTGAGGCCAGAGACAACAGGTAAGGGAATGAACTGGTTTATTAACAAGCTTTGCAGAGAGGCTTATGAAGAGCAATGGCAGGTGAGTGCTGAAAAGTGCTCATGTATTGTCTCTTTTCATATTAGATAGGGATCACTGACCAAGAACAAAGGAGTTCGGCATTGGAGGATCAAGGGATAAGTACACACTGGTAAATATAACACTGGCAGTTGGGAACAGTTCATGAATGTGTAGACCGGACAGTGAGTGACTGAGCGGAGTGTGCTCATATAGGTGGCTTGTTTGGTGACAGCAGGTACGAGTAATTGTAATTCAGGTGAATGTGATCTGGTTTGAGTTGTGGCTGTTGACTGTGGTGACGGTAGAGGCTGTGACTGGAATCTCTGACAGGAATATTATTTAAGAAACCCTAGAAAGGAAATGTTATCAGAGACCACCACTTTATAAATATTCTGTAGAGGACTTAACATAATAAAAACTAAATGGAAATGTTTAGTCAAGATAGATACTGTCTTGTGGTTACATTTATTTATTCAATTAAAATGTTATAATGACCTCCTATACAAGTACTAACTGCTTTTTTTTTAAATAAACTATTACCAAATAGATGTATGATACATTATGCAAACTACTTAATTACAGAAACGATAAGAAATATTTTAATATATTATGTAAATGCTAGAAATTGTGTAATACAATGTGCTACTGTTTTCCAATATTTTCACTGACAGTGAAGGAAAAGAATAACAGATAAAATGTACAGACACACACACAAATCATTAATTAAGGATTCACCTTTTTTCTACTCCAAATATGTAAACATTTCTGTCTTATTTCTTTAGTTTGTAAACCATATACTAAAGGATTTAGTCCTGGTGGTACAATGTGGAACATTATACTTGCTAGTTTCCTGCTTTGAGAGTATTCAGGAAAACGGTGAAGAAAAATAAAACTAGCACAAGAAACAAACATGATTATATAAACAGCTATGTGAGTGCCACAAGTTTTTATGGCTTTACTGTTCAGTGATTTGTTTTTGCTGGTTATGCATACAGTAGCAATCTTGCCATATGTTATAAATACAGACCCAAGTGAAAAGGTAAAAACAATCACAGTATAAACTATTCCAAATATATTATTAGCAACCACATTTTCACAGGACAGTTTGAACAGTGAGGCATTGTCACAGAACGGGTTTTCAATTTTGGATCTGCAACGAGAGAGGCGTATAGTCAGACCTAACAGAATTGAAACCATGAATACTGACAACCCCCAGGCTGATGCTGATAGTTTAACCACCATTTTATTGGTCATTATAGCTGAGTATCGCAGTGGATTACATATAGCAACATATCTGTCAAAGGCCATGATCATCAGAACATAATGGCATGCTACTGCAAAAACATGTACAAAATAAGCTTGAACAACACACTCTGCAAATGTAATATATCGCTCTGAAGTGTCTCTTAAAATGTCTTGCATTAAGCGTGGCACAATGACAGTTGTCCCCATTATATCATTCAGTGGCAAATTACAGAACAGGAAGTGCATAGGATGATGCAGATTCTTTTCTGTTGAGATCAGAATTAGGAGTCCAATGTTGGAAACCACAATAAAGACATAAACCAACAGAAGCAGGAAGAAAACAGGATAGGAAGATTGAGGTGTAACTGTTAGTCCCTCCACAAGGAGAATGCTGTTTGTGAAAGTCAGGTTGTCCATTGGCTGCCCTGGAAAATAATTTGTATAGAATAACAGACAGAAATTGTCATTAATAACATGTCATCTGGTACTATTGCATTCCACTATGAGGAAAATACAAACAACATGTTTTAGATATTTATGAGCGCTTGATAGTATAAACAGTTAAATGACATTTCACCTTCAGTTGCATGATTCAGTCTATATAATGTGCAGGTAGCAACAAAAATACATTTTGCTTTTTCTAAAAAACCAACACTTACTCAACACGCTGTTTTTTTACCAAGACATGTGACAGTCAGATTGCTAGATGTTTAGTGAAGAACTGTTTACTTGCCCTTAGCTTTTATTTTGTTGCCATCACCCTAGAGGGGAAAACATCTCTGGTTATGGTCGTAACCTCGGTTCCCTGAGGGCGGGAACAAGACATCACAAATGTCATAATGGGAACTTCTCCCCTTCAAATCCTAAAACCTTATTGGATAACGTCAGTTGAATAACACACCTCTGCTGGAAAGACTAATGAAAGATGGTACTGAATTAAATGTATTGCTACTTAAGGTTTAATTGATTTGTGTACAAATAAAAGTACTAAGTAAATAAGTAGTTTCTGAAAAACTACTGAATTTACAAAATACTTCAGTATTATTTTTACCCAAAATTATGTGATGTGAGTATTACTGTCACATTCCTGTCTGGTTTAGTTTTGTTTTTCTTGTCTTTCTATTTTGGTTTAATTTTGAGTTTCTTATTTGGAAGTTCCTGTTGTATGTGATTATTAGTTGATTTGTTCCCAGCCGTTTTCCCCAGATGTCTTTAGTTTCCCCTCGTTATGTCTAGTATTTAATGTCTGTGTTTTCTAAGTTCCATTGTCAGTCCTTAAATGTTACTTTCTGTTCTCACTCCGTGTTCCATGTTCTTGAGTTTATTATTAAAAGACTGTTTTGATATTCCATGTTTCCTTTGATCTCCATCTCCTTGCACTGCACCGTAACAAGTATGGAGTATCAAACACTCTTATGTAAGTTCTGTTTTATAAGTAAGATTAATAAAAATATGAGATTCCAGGAAATCTCTTATTATTGCGAATATGACCTCTGTGGCTCTCTCTCTGACTCTGAATATGGATCTAAACATGTTTGACTCAGAGTCTGAAGTTCAACAGAAAACTTTGCCACACGAAGATCCAGCAGCCTTTTATCAGATGGCTCACGAACTCTCCCGTCAGGCCTCTCAACTAGCTGCCCACCATCAGCAGCTGGATAAGCTCAATCACAGCGTGGAGGAGATCGCACAGACACTGAGTTCACTCACCACTGCCGTTGCTGTGCTGACGCCACTCCCCACAGCGGCAGCTCCCGCGACGCCACCGGCGCGGACACCTATCAGTAATGCTCGTATTTCACTTCCTGATAAGTTTGATGGTACTGCTGGAAGATGTCGGGGTTTTCTTCTCCAGTGTGACATTTATATTAACCAGCAGCCACATCATTTCCCCACTGATGACAGCAATGCTTCTCTGGTTTATTCACTGTTAACTGGAAGAGCCCTGGAATGGGCCGTGCCCCTGTGGGAGGGCAGGAGAATGACTTACCCTTCCTATCAAGAATTCATTCGCATCTTCTGGGAGGTTTTCGATCACGCTGCGGATAGACGAGAACCCATTGAGGAGATCCTCACGCTCTGCCAGGGAAATCAATCAGCTGCCGATATCACAATCCACTTCCCCACCATCGCCGCTCAGAGTGGCTGGCCATCAGATCCCCTGAAGGTGCTGTACCGCAAGGCCCTGAGAGACCTTCTCTAAGGCAGAATTGGCATGCAGAGATGAGGGCAAGTCACTGGAGCAATACATGGAGCTTGCCATCCAGCTAGACAACCTGCTTCGTCCACGTCGTACACGACGCCCGCTAAGCCTGACTACAGCTTCATCCTTTGCCCACGCCGCAGAGTCGGAGCCTGGAGTGGCACAACCCCACAATCTCCTGGAGTGAGAGGGAGATTACACAATAATCACCTTACTGTCACGATCACTGCCTCAAGGGATACCCGGGAGCACCTCATCCAGCACCTCAATCACAGGAAGCCCCCTCCAAGGAGCCACCGCATGAGCACTTACCTTCCCAGTACCTGGACCTACAGGAGGCTTTCAGAGATCATATTTCATCAAGTGTTCCGATTTTATGGACTCCCTGAGGACATTGTGACCGACGAGTTATAATTTACAAATTATAATTTGTGTATGTTACTGTTAAAATTCTTTCTGTCTAAGTGGTCATATTGAGCCGCAACAATATATTTTGTTAATTTCAGAGTTCCTCGACGCCATTATAGTTTTTATCACGTGTTTGTGTAAAGGACGTGCCTGTGTCAGGATAAAAAATTGATATAGAGGTAATAGAATGTATATAGTATTTTTGGGAAAATAGTATTTGAAATTTTATGGTTATTTTGATTTTTTGTTTGATCTTTCATGTGAGTTGTTCTTGAATTCACTAAATGAATGTTCTGGTCTGTGCACAGGCCAGGTTTTTTTTGTGTATTTTATTTTCTCATTTTCAAATCTCAATTCTACGGATATCGACTCTACCGATTCTGTGGCATCTTGTGAACATCACATTGGATGGCGACCCAACCACGATTGCTGTAGACGAAACGGACGACACATCATAAAGAGGACAATATCCTTTCTTTCTTGCTTTATAAAAGCAAGTCAGTCCCAGTCCAAAGAATTAAGCTTCCTTTCTTGAGGGACTTAAGAGAAAAAAAAGAACCAAAGGAAAAGAACTGCTCAGTACTTACAGAACATTGAACTACTAATGGGAAAGAGTTACCTGTAACTTATGTGATCGTATTTGATGTCCTTCTAGGGACAATTGTGGTATTTTGAGAGAAAAACTAATTCTGTCACTTTCATTTTAGTTATTTTATTTTATTTTTATATATATACTATTGGGGTAAAGAAGAGTGCACTCAGGGAAAGTTTTCTATATTGATCTTTATTGTACATTGTTGTTATGACATTGTAATTTGTTTGTTCATCACTTCCAATTTATATTGAAAGAAACAATTACATTCAAGTTTCAAATTCAACTTGCGATTGTCTGTTACTCCTTACCACAACCCGCCACCTCCTTTATGATCTCTAAAATCTTCTGAGCAATCTAAATTCAGTAGACAAGTGTTTCATAAGCCAAAGGTACGTGGGTCCTTTTTAAATCACAAGACCAATAACACCAGTATCATATCGTTTAAACCTACCTGCTCAGTACTGAATCTCACCGACTTTTCATGTGTCCCTGCTCAAGCCCGCTGATGCTCCGGGAAGAGAGAGGAACCTAGACGAGGTTGAGCCCGAAGAGCACCCCCTTCTGGTCATCGACGGAAAGAAAACCTACCAGGGGCTCTGTTGCAAATACGACCTCTGTGGCTCTCTCTGACCGTCATCAGCGGGAACCATCGCCAGAGTACTAGTTTCCATCTAGACCCTTTTCACTGAAACACCTCATCACATCCGCGGCAGGTGTTGCTTGTTCTCTGTGGCCATATAAGCTTGTGCTTCAGTGAAGCAAGTCGCGAAGGTTTGTTCTGCCATGGAGACGCGTTTATCTTGTGTTTATTGGACTGCCTTATTCTGACCTTGGACTACTTTACTCTCGAACCTTTGCTGGATACCTCGAGCCTTTGCCTGGACTATCGACCATTGATCATTGCTGGATACCTCGACCCTCTGCCTGGACATTTACCTTGCCTTGTCTCACCCACGTTGTTCCTGTTTGCCGGTATTGACTGCCTGACTTCTTGACTTCTGCCTTTCTGATTGTACAATAAAGCTGCATATGGATCTGAACATGTCTGACTCCGAGTCTCAAGTTCAACACTTATATGGACAAATGCGTCAGATGTCACTACAGCTGAATAGCATGCCTTTTCAGGTATTTTCATCACAATGATCAGAATCAGAATGAGCTTTATTACCAGGTATGTTTACACATATGAGGATACAGATATTTGTTTTTGTGACAGAGCTCTACAGTGCAACAGAACAGCAGTGACAAAACAAGAAACAAATAATAAAAAGAATAATATACAAATATACAAAATAGTGTACAAAATAGCAAAAACACAATATATAATATAGACATTCAAGTAAGAACAGGTATGAAGTGTTTGTACATGTATGATGAAATGTGCAAAAATGACATTGTTGTTCATGGCATGGACTGCCTGGGGGAAGAAACTGTTCCGATTGAAAATATAGAAAATACAGTCTAGGGAGAGTAACAGTAACAGTAAGGGAAGGAAGTGCCCTCTTGTGGGCACTCTGGCAATCGTAACAAATATAGTTGATTTCTGAAATACAACATCCAATCAGAGGTGTTAAAATCCACTGAGCCCTCAAAAGGCCAGAGATTTTGTGCAGTGCTGACATTTTCATAGAACAGCTGGTACTTACAATTGTCCTGGAGGACCCCCAGCCATGCACATTTTGTAAGTCTCCCTTACTCCCTCAGACACACCCAGTTCAAGGTTTGCAGTCTCTACTAATGAGCTGATGAGTTGAATTAGTGAGTTAAAATGACAAATTAAAATCAGCATAGCTCACTTGCATTCGCTAAAATATTGAAACGTTAACCATAGCTACTAATTCAAAATGCACGCTCATATATTCTTTCATTATAATTGGAGATGCACCAATACCGATACCGGTATCTGGTATCGACCCGATACCGCATTTTCTAAAGTACTCGTTAAAAGTCCCCCGATACCGGGGACCGATACCACGGTCTGAGAAATGTCAATTTGGCGCCAAAGTGGCGTGTAAGGGGTTAATCAAGAGTGCCCATCCCCAGGCCCAGGCTGTAGCTCAGAGCGGGGGGTTTGCGTGGTAAATGAGTGGTCATGTGATGCATTTTGATGCATGAGAGAAATGCGAAATTGGATGCTGAGGAGGTTAAACAGAGGCTTGCCCCTGGCGATTACGTTTTGGTTGCACCAGCACTAAAGCAAAGTCTGCGGTGTGGGAAAGTTTAGCCTGTCGCCGGCCAGTAGCAGCAGCAGTGAAAGGGTGTTCAGTGCTGCTGGACGCACAATCAGTGAGCGCAGGACTGCACTGAAGCCATCTATAGTGGATTCAACCATTTTCCTCCACAAAAACATGTTGCCTAATTATGGTGGGTTTTTCAATTAATAACTAAATATTAATTGAGTCTTAAATGCATAATGTAGACAGAGTATATGTAGGCTAATGTTGGCATTATTCTTTTATTAAATTCCCGCTGCCGTTCACCATCGCGTTGAGGGAAGTGGCGAAGAAAATCCCACAGAGTCTTTATATTAATTTTGTTATTGCCAAATACACATTTTATTTTTGAATTTATATTAATTTAATTTGTAAAGAAATACTTATTTTTATGGGATTATTGTTGGCCTATTTATAGGGTAAGTGTATGCCTGGACTTATTTAGAGTGCTGAGATGTTACAGAAGGCTTTTTTATTTTTTGTTCCAACTTCCAAGTTGTATAAATAAATAAATTATGTTAAAACATGTATAAATCACTCATTCTTGACCAAAAGCAAAAGAACTGTGTGCTTGTGGGGCTGTAAACGGGTTTGGGCTTTTAAAAGGTTGTCAATCAAAAAGTACTTGTTGGACTTAGGCCCTGTCCTGATTACAGCTCTAGTCTAAACTACACAACTCCGTGAAAAAACATATCCAAACCCTACTGAGACTAGTTTATTCAAATATTGTGCACTAAATAGCAAAGATGCTTATTAATGCCCCTTGTGTTGTCCAAAGCAGCAGAGTTTACAACAAACTGAAAAAAATACTTCAGTTGCACTGTTTAAATTTTTTTTTATAATTATTTATTCTGTAATATGTTGCATACAACATGCTTTTCATTTTAAATAAATGTTCTTCATTCCAAACTAGTCCCTTGTTTTTTTTTTTTTTTTTTGTTAAATTATATGACTAAAGCTGTTACCTGTACTATAAATTGAAATCATGATTTTATTAAGTACTCGTTATCATTATCGGCGAGTACTGAAATGCAAGTACTCGTACTCGTTTTCCAAAAAAGTGGTATTGGTGCATCCCTAATTATAATACACAATCTAGACATTGTGAAAGATTAATTGTGCATATATTCACTGTTATGACAGAGCTTTATGGGATTGTGATGAACCAATAAATCAGCATTTTTTTGTGATAATAAAGGGAGTACTGTTTGATAACATTTTGCCATGTTAAACCATGCACATAGGAGCTAGTGGGATATACCACCATGCTGCTGTGTACAAAACCAGCTAAAACTATACCAAGCATTGAGAAGAATAAAAATAAGAATCAGTTGTGACGCCACTATATAGGGAAGCCTGTAGCTGTTAGGTAGGCTTAGACAAGTGAGCATCTTAGTTTCAGGTAAACTGAATTTGCATATCTTATATTTACGGGCAAAGTCACGCAGTCCCTGACTAACAGATCATTAATGGCTGGTCTATGGTAATACAGTATATATCAGGAGCATCCAACGCTCGCCTATCATTCATTGACCTCAAATATGACTTATCATCTGAAATATGTAAGTGTTAGGAACTTTACATGGCCTCTCAATTTAATGTTAACCCAGAGAAATATGCACTGTTGAAGTGTGTGTGAAGAGTGCACGCACTCTCGCTGCAAGACAGAGGGAGGGTGCGCTCACTTGCACTTTAAATGCTGCTGCAGCACAGGATGCTCCCTCCACACTGTCTTTAGAGTTGCATGAAGCGATTCAGAAAATAGCTGCCCATCAATAGAAATTATATCAAGTCATTCGTGCAAAAGAGAGGAATAGACCATAGCAGACCCATCCAAAGAAACAACCGTTGAAAGACAGTGAAGGTCGTTATATTTGTTATTCATGTGGTGACTACATCACCACTATTGCCTACAAGGTGGCAAGAAAAGCCCAGGACCCTCATTGATTAGATGTCACACAGCAGAATGACTGGCTGATGAGACTGCTGAAAACTGAAGAATAGCACTTTTGGAGATTTTCTCACTGTTCAGGTGAAGATAGCAGGTGTCAAGACCAAGTGCCTCTTAGACACGGGGTCAGAAGTGTCCACCATCTCTGAGTTTCACTTCAGACAGCACTTTAGGGAGCAAAAGCTGAAGCTGTCCTCTGCATGCTGTGTCAAACTGACAGCGGCCAATGGGAATAGGAAATGTATATTCATTCTGACTGACACAAGCCCTGACATCAAGGAAATGAAAAGAGTTTCGGGAATCATTGGAATGAACATACAGTACTCAACGGAGTTCAGTCTCTATTAATCTCAGTGGAAGTGATGGAAAAGGTAGACAAGGATAGTCAGTGAGATGAAGCTCAAATCTTGCTAGAGTTGAGAAGAAAGCAGGACATCTAGGGCCTGACGGAAGGATTTGGTATGTTAAGATTGCCGGGAGACAAGCCGTTACTATTCCGCATCGGTGTGAGTGGGTACTCGAGGGCCACTGTGGAGTGTCACCTAGGGTGAAGAGTAATGTGCTAGTAGAACCTGCAGCTGGTCGCAAGTTTACCTAAAGGACTCTTGGTCACTCATGTGCTTGCTGAAACTATGGAAAGCTTTCCTGTGCATTATGGCCATTAGAATTGCCAATCTAGAGCGGCTTCTGTTTTAAACCAAAAGATGTGGTCACAAAGGACGTTCTTTAATTTGAGGATGATGACGGCGTACTTCATGTCAAGGAATTGAAGGAAGATAAGATTCAGGCTGATAAGAACTTACACATGCAGTCACCAGTTCCAGTCAAAGTTAACTATGAAGGTCTCACACCAGTGCAATGTGAAAGATTGGCCGAGTTGTTATCAAAACACAGAGATGTCTTCTCCAAAGATGATCAAGATTATGGTTAAACCACAGCTGTGGTGCATGATATCCCTACTGGTGAAACACCACCGATAAAGCAGCGTCATTGCAGACTACCACCGCAGATATTTCACGCATTGGATCGCATCGCACTGTTCTCTGTTTAGGGCACCTGATTTTCGCAGAAGGTATACAAATGTATAATGACAAAGTTAAAGCTGTAGACACATGACCAGTTCCCAGAAACATGATAGAGGTCAGACAAGTGCTTGGTTTTATGAGCTATTACCGAAGATTTGTTCCAAGGTTCACTCAAATAGCCAAACCACTACATGCTCTAGTAAGTGGAGGGAAAACAAGCAAGTCCTCAGTAATGTTAACTAGGAGACAAGAATGTCAAACTGCATTGGATGAGTTGAAAATGTGTTTGACGTCACCACCAATTCTTGCATATCCTGACTTCAGTGAGCCCTTTAGACTTACAACTGATGGCGTCACATACTAGGAGTGGTCCTCAGCCAGAAGCATTAGGGGATTGAGCGTGTCGTGGCATATGCAAGCAGAGGACTAAGAGGTTCAAAGAATGACAAAAATTACAGTGCCTTCAAGTTGGAACTGCTTGCGATAAAGTGGGCAATCACAGAAAAATGTGGAGAATACTTTATGTATTCAAAATTCACTGTGACTGATTACTTAACCCACTATGGTACCTCTGCTCGGCTAATCTTAGTGCAGTTGAACAGCGCTGGGTAGTGCAGCTGGCCAAAAATGACTTTGAGGTTTGTTATAATCTCGGCCGCCACAACACGAATGCTGATGTCCTGTCAAAGATCCCCTCCAAGGAGGAACCAGAGAAGGATGATGATGGGAAGGATTTCATCCAGCTGGGAGCTAATGATGCTTGTGACCAGGCAAGAGGATTGACAAAGATGAACTTGAAGGTAAAGCTGCAGTGCAGGCGTCAATAAGAGTAGAAATAAATAGGTATAGCTGCTTTATAAATCTGACCCATTCATAAAGCAGTATCAGAGAATAAGAGACCAAGTAGAATGGATCACAGTTGTATGGAGCCTAAACTGAAGAAGCTTGCCAAAAAGTTTTTGTTGCGCCAGGGTGTGCTGTTCAGATGCATCCTGGACCTTAGGGATGGAGAAGAGATGTGGCAGGTGGTTGTTCCTGAGTCTCTACAGCGTGAAGTGTACAAAGGATAACATGACCATGGAGGTCATTTCGGAAAGAAGTACATTAACTCGAATGAGACAAAGTTATTACTGGCCTACCATGTCTGCAGATGTCCCATGCTGAATATGGCAGTACAAGAGATGTACACTGCCCAAAGATGTTGTCCCTAGACTTCAAAGCCCTATGACATGCAGTAATGTACCGGCTCCATTAGAGGTCCTGGCCATGGATTATATGTAGCTTGAGCAGTCTTCTGGGGTCTATGAAAATGTACTTGTTCTTACTGATATGTTTACCAGATTCACAGTTGCTGTTCCTAACAGGAATCAGACAGCAAACACAATGGCCAAAGCCCCGCTCAAGCACTGGTTTGTTTATTATGGCTGTCCAGGTCGCCTGCATTCTGACCAGGTCAGGTCTTTTGAGGCCAACGTGATCAAAGAGCTTTGTAGAATCTATGGTATAGGAATAAGTCATACAAGCCCTTACCATCCACAGGGATACTTTCAATGTGAGAGATTTAATCGTACTATGCAGGACTTGCTAAGAACCTTGCCACCAGAGAGAGAAGAGAAATTGGAAGACTCACCTTCCAGAGCTGGTAATGAATTACAATAGTCACGTTCATTCATCTACTGGTTATTCTCCATTCTATTTAATGTTCGGACGGGATGCATGTTTACAAAGGCAGAGTAAAGGTATCTTACTTTCAAAAGAAGTCAGAAGTGACTATGTTGTAAAGTAAGTGAGTTCAAAGTCCTTCGTAACTGTGGAATAATAACATGAAGTTATTCAAGTATAATGCTTCATGATATGTTGTTTTGTGTTGCAGATGAATCAGCTGGAGATGTGAATGGAGTGGCAGGGTTTAGCTGGGGGGGATGTAACAGGGATATTATTTTTAAAAGATTATTTTGGAAAACTTTTATTTTGGCGAGTGATTCTCTTTTTCGCGTGTGCCGTAAGTGCAGTAGGAAGAGAGGAAGAAGGGAGCGGTGTATGAGTGTAGTGGTTGTCATTGAGAAGCTTGTTCGATAAAGTTGTTGACACGGAAGATTATCGAGGCTTAAGTCGAATAAAGGATGACAGCACAAAATAGATGGGACAGTAATTCACAGTCCATAGTTGAAATAGTTTTTCCCAGTTTTGTTCTTGTGGCATGTGTTTGCCATTCGAGTGACGCAGCAACATATTGTGAATGCCACGGAAGCTGTGAGTACATTTAAAGTACAAACCTGGCTTGACTTTTGTCTTCAAGAGACTTGCTACATGTCTTTTTGCTGCATTTTGCACTTTTTGTGTTTTGATTCAAATGCAACGGCAAGCACTAACAGTTCAAAGGGACTGTTCACATGTAATTGAGCATCCTTTTCCCATTTAGCCCCCAAACTCAATTTACCTAATACTGTTCGGGAGGCAGGCACACTCTGTCAGTTCAAATCTAGATTAAAGACACATCTATTTACTTTGGCTTACACGTAACACACTAATACACATCTTTTAATCAAATCCGTTAAAGGATTGTTAGGCTGCATTAAATAGATCAGCCGGAAATCGGGAACACTCCCCTTCACACACAATGTACTTGTTACATCGTAAAAAGAATGGCATCTACACAAATATTAGTCTGTTTCTCTTTTCTTATGCCTAAACTAAGCCTGGTTTCTCCCAAGGTTTTTTTTCTCCATTCTCTCATGGATGGGGTTTTGGTTCCTTGCCGCTGTCGCCTTTGGCTTGCTTAGTTGGGGACACCTAATTTCTAGTGATTGTCGTTGTTTTGATTACAGAGACCATCTCTGCATTTGATAAATAAATATTTTAATCTCATCATTATACATGACCATCACTGTGTTCTCCTATTTGATAATGTTCAGTGCTTTGCTACAATCTGTATTGTTAAAAGCGCTTTATAAATAAAAGTGACTTGACTTATCACTTCCTGTTTGGCAGTCAATTAAGCATGCAAAGGCCAAACAAGCCTTTGCAAAGTATTGTCAGTTCTACTGCCTTGCCAAGCGTTTTCCCTTTTCTTGTTTTGGTTATTACTTGTATGGTTATTACCCGTTTCTCTTTGTGCTGATACACCATCTGATCTGAATGGGCTGAAGAACAGAATAAGAGAGAGACAGACTAATATTAGCATAGATGCCATTCTTTTTACGATGTAACAAGTACATTGTGTGTGAAGGGGAGTGTTCCCGGTTCCGGCTGATCTAATTAATGCAGCCTAACAATCCTTTAACAGATTTGATTAATAGATGTGTATTAGTGTGTTAAGTGTAAACCAAAGTAAATAGATGTGTCTTTAATCTACTGTACATTTAAACTGACAGAGTGTGCCTGCCTCGCGAACAGTATTAGGTAAATTGTTTGATAAAAGAGTTTGAGTGCTGCCACCCGCAGTAGATTTTGATATTCTAAGTTTTAATTAGCAAGATTTTAAAATCTATACAATGTTTTATAGGTAGCCAGTGCAGTGTTGACAGAACCGTGTAATATGTGTAATATGCTCATACTTCCTTGTTCTAGTAAGAACTCTAGCTGCTGCGTTTTTTCGCAGTGTTGGGCAAGCTACTTAGAAAATGTAGTGAGCTAAGCTATCAGTTACTCTACATTGAATTAAGCTTAACTA
>JAUCMS010000048.1:10063025-10075915 GCA_032357445.1 Enteromius radiatus
GTCCAGCCACGACTAATTTTGGACGGGGAGACGACGTTGATTTCGGACCAATAGTACACCATTTGTGCCGTCCTGCCTCCCCTTTTGGCCGGGGAGACGACGTTGCCGTCCGACCAATGTTTGCTGGGATGCTAACAAATCTTATGAAATTGACAGGTTAATATTTAATAATTGAAAATGGCAAGGTACAAATCTTGCAGCGCTTATAATTGTGTGCTCCAATGTGTGCTGCGCTGAGTGTGTGTGAGTGAGTGAGTGAGTGAGTGAGTGAGAGAGAGAAAGATAGTGACAGAGCGCGAGACCAAGCACTGTCCACAGATTAGAACATACAAGTTTTGCGTAGTTAACTCCCGGTTTGAATTTTTCTTTAAGTTATCATAAGCCGAAAATTATGGTTTCACATATACTGAAACATGTATGGTGGATGAAAAATGGGCTGATTCTCTTTTGCACCCCGTTTCTTCTCCTTCCCTTGCCACTTGTCATTGGAACAAAGGTAAGTCAAATTTTATTGTGCATTTACAGTGTTTTAAATAGTCTAATTGTGACTAACGGAAAAACATAAGCTCCATAAATACTTTTACGAGTCGTCGTTCCCACAGGCCAGTGAGTGTCAAGTGTTTCTAAAACGTGTCAAAGACAGTCGAGAAAGAGTCAGAGCTGAACTTTTTGAGCATCTTGAGAGGTTCTTTGAGCCGGATTTCTCTGTATCTTGGAGAACAAGCATGGGTACGAGACCATGCATTGGGGCGACACATTCCTTCACCACAAACACACAATGTCCTATTTTTGTTTTAACCCTTTGTTGTCACAAGTTTTTATTTTGTTGTTTTTGTTTTTGTTTTGTTTTTTTCACAGTGGTTCCTAACAAATATAAAACCAAAGATGGTCTATAATTTTGTAAAAAAAAATTAAAACATTTATATTTATAGAGAGAGAAACAAACAAACAAACAAACAAAAACACCTGCTCCCATGTGCCGGTTATCTACGGCAGATCACTGTTTGTCACATCTTATAGCCGCTAGTAATGTTGTATTATTACAATCAAGATAACACTCTGTTGTGTGTTAAAAGTTTTATGGCATATTGTAAAACAAATATCTGAATGTTATCAGATAGGTTTTGCTGTGTTGTGATATCTTTTGCAGGTTGTTTGCTGAGTGTTTCTGAGTGACTAAATAACTGAAAGGAACTTTGCACCTTATTCTTGTCTTAAGTCAGAGGATAGCATCCAAGTACATCCAACAATAATAAAAAACATACCTACTGCACAGTTACACATTACAAGTGGCAAATATGGAAGTTTAACAGTGTTTAGAAAGGGTCCTGATTCTGTGGTGATGTTTTTTTCCCTCAATACCAAGGATTCCAAAATATGATTCCATTGTAAGAGACATTAAAATATAAATATACTATATTATATTATAAACACATAAACACTGTGTCAAGTTCAGTTCAACTTCAGCAAATTTAGGTGTTTGAAATTTTCGCTGAACTTTTCCATAGACCCCTGTTTGTAAACCCCCTGTTTTTAATCAAAGAATTGGACACACACACACATGAATGGTAATAAGGAATTTACTGGATTTTTAATTCTAAGAAAGGGAATTAACAGATAATTAATGCTGAGTGATGATATGTTCTTTGATTGTGGTTCAGAAAATTTTATTTATTAAACATGCATGGTCTATCTATCTATCTATCTATATACTGTATCTATATATATATATATATCTTTCTAAAGAAACATTCCTTATTATTACCAATGTTGACAATAAGTATGCGGCTTAATTTATTTTGCAGAAACCAAGCATTCATTGATAAATAGGAAGCACTTTTGTCACAATATAAATGTCTTTACTGTAACGTTTGATCATTTTACTCTTTCTAAACAAAAGTATATATTTACTGACCCCAAACTTTAAAATGCTAATGTATATATTGGTATGACACATTATTGTTTTTCATCTGTAGGAGGCTGCATGTGCATATGTTGTTGCACTCATGGCAGTGTACTGGTGCACCGAAGTGCTGCCACTGGCGGTCACTGCTCTCCTCCCCGCTGTACTCTTTCCTCTTTTCAGAATCATGGAGTCCAAAGATGTAAGTTTTAAATCGCTGTCTAGTATCTGATATTACTTCCGTGAATTTTTCCTGCTTTAAATGTTTATGGCATGTTATGCTATTTTCATTCTTTTCAACTAGGCTATAAATCACTCAATTCAATTGTATGCATTCATTATGTGTGAAACTTAAACTTTGTATCTGTATGATGTCTGTATGACAGGTGTGCATGCAATACCTGAAGGACACCAACATGCTGTTTCTGGGTGGACTGATGGTGGCTGTAGCTGTCGAGCACTGGAACCTACATAAGAGAATTGCACTCAGAGTGTTGCTCATAGTAGGCGTACGACCTGCTTTGTAAGAATTTTAAATCTACTGGTAATCTTCTCACTGTTAACAGCAGCTTCAGTATGACCTTTTCTACCTTTCTGCAGGCTGATGTTGGGCTTTATGGGTGTAACAGCCTTCCTTTCCATGTGGATCAGTAACACGGCTACCACAGCCATGATGGTGCCCATCGTTCAAGCTGTGCTCGAGCAGCTCAACAACAAAGCAGAACAAGAGCAGGCCTCAATTCCAGAGACTGATGACAAAAATACTGAGAAACAAACTGACATGCAGGGTGAGAGAAAGGTTTTGAGAGGATACCTGAAGTTGAGTAATAGGGATAGTTGTAAAGGGATAGTTCACCTGAAAATGAAAATTCTGTCATTCAGTACTAATTTAATTATTACTTTTGTTGTTGTTGTTGTTTTCATTCTTTCCTATACAGTTTTATTAGTTGTTATTTTACTTTTAGTTTTTATTTTAGTACAGTACAGTTAAACTAAACAGTTAAAATACATAAAATGTTAAATATTTCCTTAATAACTGAAATAAAGTAATATTATATTATATAAAAATAATAATATATTAATATTAGTATATTAGTATTTTATTTTTATTTCAGGGTATTATTATTGGTTATATCAGTTTATATGTATCATTTAAAAATATTTAACAATACAGTTTATTGATATCCAGTGGCATTTTAACTTATATAGCACACATAAAGCAAATATAGCACTTCTAATGGAAAGTAAAACAATTTCTGTTTTATTGTACACAGTGGTTCTGAATGGACACAGCTTCTCAATGGAACTTGACATGGAAGAGCATTCTCGAGATGCAGAGGAAAGATTAAAGATGTGTAAAGGTCTGATGTTATGCGTGTGCTATGCAGCTAGCATTGGTGGGACAGCAACGCTTACAGGCACAGGACCAAACCTTGTTCTGATGGGACAGATGAGCCAGTAGGTACCTCACGTTACATTACATTACATTCCCCTTAGTGTGAGAGAAATGTACCATATTGCACAAGAATGTACCTTTTGCTTACTTTTGTATTGCCATATTTAATCAACATTTGTTTGTCCTACAGACTGTTTCCAGACAACCCTGATATCATAAACTTTGCATCATGGTTTGGATTTGCCTTCCCCAACATGCTCATTATGCTCACACTGGCCTGGCTGTGGCTACAGATTGTGTTTCTGGGTGTAAAGTGAGTGAAATTTTCTAATGAATCAAGCTCAACTGCATTTTATAAGCACCATATAATAAACATTTAATTTGTAACTTAAGCTTCAGAAAGACATGGGGCTGTGGAACGGTGAAGACAGAGAAGGAGATTGCTGCCTATAATGTAATCAAAGAGGAGCACAGGAGACTTGGTTCCATGACCTTTGGGGAGCTGAGTGTCCTTGCCCTTTTCGTCCTCCTGGTGGTGCTTTGGTTCACTCGTGATCCAGGGTTTGTGGATGGCTGGGCGACACACTTCTTCAATGCTGAAAAAGAGTAAGGATGAAAACACAAACATTAATAAGACTAAGAATCTGTTTTAGTGGTGTTTTTGCTAAGGCTAAAGTGTCACTACAACACAATTGTTCATATTTTGTACTATTGTACTATAATATTGTAATGAGAAAGCCAAATGTAGAAAGACAGCTCATAACGAATAGCTTTTCCACAAGCTGAAGGAAAAAAGGTGCACAGTGTCATGCGCAAAAAAAAAAAAAAAAAAAGATTTGGTCTTTTTTCACTTCCAGTAAATAAATAAATTAATTAATTAACTAATTAAATGAAAAGTGCATTTAACAAATTTGTTTTGCTGTAAAATTACATTAAATGTTCTGTTTTGTTGAACAAATCATTCTCATTTTGTTTTGCAAAGTATCATCACTTGATTGGCTTGATTTGAATTAGATGCTACTTAATGCTGGGTGTAATGAAAGGCAATTATATTTTATGAAAAAATGTCACTGTGAAATTAAATATCAGATGTGCACTAATTATGTTTTTGGATTAAAAAAACTCCAATCTTTTAAATTGTTATATTTATACACTTTAAAAAACATGATAAAATAGACATAATTTTGAGAAAACATTAAAAGGTTTATGAAAAAATATACCTCTAAAATTGAGTAATAGGAATTTCATCTATCGATGTAACGTGCAGATTGAACTATTGATTAACAGAAACAGTGTGTTCTCCTGTTATCAGTTGTGACGTGTTCCTATTTGTAGGTCAAATGTCCAGCAAAAATGTGAATGGAGCTTCCCCACATTGCAAACAGCATTTGTGTACATTTCTTGATGATGGTCACATGCAAAGAGATTGAGGATTTAAAACTGTGAAAACACTGAGATTCACTCTGGGTGAAAGGTCTAAACCAAAAGAGAAAAGAAAGCACAACAACACTCTTAAACTTCATGAGCAAATACATGTTTGATATTATATTACTGTGAAGAATCTGTTTTTCTATATCATAAAATAACATAACAACAATACAAACCTAAGAGAGACCTAAAACACAACCTTAAGTAAAAACAAGTCACCTGTTTTTGTGGTCTTTAACCTTTTCCTCATTCCACCTCATGCCTCACCTCTGTGCAGGTTTGTGACAGACGCCACAGTGGCGGTGTTTGTAGCTGCCCTGCTCTTTGTTTTTCCCTCTAAACCACCACGATTGTGCCGCTGGAGGACACAGGGCTTTGACACAGGTCCGTCAAAAACATACTTAGCTGATGTCTTGTTAAATAATTAAACTAGATTAAAAAAAAAATATATATATATATATATATATATATATATATATGTATTTTAGTGTGTGTGTATAGCTAATAAGTAAACGCAATAAATATGACTGTGTTCTGTAGTGCCCGAGCAGGAAAATGGACATACACCAGCTTTGCTGACATGGAAGGTGACACAACAGAAGATGCCATGGAGCATTATTCTCCTGCTAGGGGGAGGCTTTGCCTTGGCTAAAGGCAGTGAGGTACAACAAATGGTTTGTGTGTGTGAGGGTATTTGTTTGAGTCAAGTCAAATCAGGATGCATTTATTAGTATAGAACTTTACACACTATGACAAAGTTTTTATAGAAAGTCATTGGTATGTCTATAATTCCGTATTGCTTATATCAATTCTCACATCTAGCTATATTGTAGGTTAAAGGCAATTAAAGGACTACTTTACCCAAAAAGTTTCATTCTGTGATCTTATTTTAAGCCCTTAATGGATATTTTTATTATTATTATTTTACTTAGACTGCAGTGGAGAGACAGAAACCTTTTAGGTTTCAATAAAAATAACTTAATTTGTGTTTCAAAGATTAACCCTCTTATGGTTTCTCAGGTTTCATTAGAAATGTTATCACAAGTAAAAATTCAGAAAATGTTTGATGACATAGCACACATCTAAATGTAAAATGAGAGAGAGAGAGTTAGTTTTGTCTATTTTGTTCTAGGCAAGAGTGTACAAATCTACAATTCTTGTTAAAAAAAATATATGATTTTTTTTTTTTTTTTGATGGGCCAATGCTTAGGTCTCAGGGCTCTCAAAATGGCTTGGAGATCAGATGGCACCTCTTCAAACTATTCCTCCATGGGCAATTGCCATTGTTGTGTGTCTGATGATAGCTACCTTCACTGAATGCACCAGCAATGTTGCCACAGCAACATTATTTCTGCCTATACTCGCATCTATGGTATGTATATTTTTAATATTCACCATGATTTATATGACTTTTCGCCAGAATAACTAAACACTAAAAATAATACAAAATGTGTTGTGCTGCAAATCAGCATATTAGAATGATTTCTGAAGAATCATGTGACACTAAAATTTCAGCTTTGCCATCACAGTAATAAACTACACTAAAAATACACATAAATACATTAAAATTAAATAAACAGTAAATTCAAAAATTTAATCACTGTTTTTATTTTTCATAAAGTAAATGCAGTCTTTCTGAGAATAAGAGACACAAAAAAAGAAAAAGAAAGAAAAATCTGATGGAAAACTTTTGAATAGTATTTGGTGTATTTATTTAATATCATAATGTTTTTAAATTTTCTTTAGTTTTCTTTTCTTTCTTTCTTTTATTTAAATCCCATATCTCAGGCTTTTGGACATCAGTATACATTTGTGAAACCTTCATTTTAGTCTCCAGTGGCATTGTCCAATCAATATGAATTACCGATTCAGTTATTTTATTAAAAAAGTTCAGCAATAGTGAGAAAATTCTGACTGATTTAACATTACATACCAAATAATTAAAATATTTATTAGGTTATCTGACATCAGTATTTGGCTAGACACATACAAACAAGTTGTAGAATTGTGGAAAGGGTTTTTTCACACATTTATTTATGAGCACAACTTCTTCCTCCATTAATCTCACACTGGGTTTCACCTTTCTTGCTGTGCAGTTGGCACATCCTGCCCTCTTCTCATGAATTAGCCTATGCAAAGGAGCCTATGAATGGAGGGATTTGTAGGGAGCTAAAGCTGAAGTGGCTCATATGGGAGAACCATGGAGATGTGTCATTGTTGTCTGGTTGAGGGAGGAAGAATGATAAAGAACAGGCATTGGGGGAAGGGGGCTTTTAACTTGCTAATTCACCCATTGCTGGAGGCAGATAAGCAGACACTTTTGTATGTACTAGTGATGTCCAGTCCTCCCTCTGTTACCTGTAACACAATTGAGCTTTGAGAACTTTGTGCTAGCTTTGAGTCAGATCACTGTAGAAAGCAAAAAGTTTTAAAGATGGTTTGAAAATGTAAAAAAATAAATAAAGAAGAAAAGAAAAGCCAATATTCCTCTGCAGTGAATGGGTGCTGGCTAGAATGCCAAACAACTAAGGAAAGCATCATAATAATCTACAAGTAGAGATCTATCAATAAACATTTTGTGGAGTGAAAAGCGATGTGTCAGTCAGAGCATAAATATATAGTATGTTGCAATAAAATATTTGTTGGTTTAACAGTATTTTGTTTTGTTTCACTAGTCCCAGTCTATAGGTGTCAATCCTCTGTATGTAATGATCCCCTGCACCCTCAGTGCGTCTTTTGCCTTCATGCTACCTGTGGCCACTCCCCCAAATGCCATAGTCTTCTCATACGGATACCTGAAAGTATCTGACATGGTGAGTGTTAATAATTATAATATAAAAATATGAACAGTCACCCTATTGGTTATTATTCAATTCAAAATGCAAAGTGAAATGTATTCAAATACATTGAAATAAAATAGAATGAAATAAAACTTCTATAGTCTTCATAGTTGTCCAAATGTTCATTTTGATCTGCAGGCCAAGACAGGGATTGTTATGAATATCATCGGCATCCTGTCTATTACCTTGGCCATTAACAGCTGGGGCAAGGCTATCTTCAGTTTAGATACCTTTCCCAGCTGGGCCAACTATACAGAAGTGTGAGAGGCTGAATCCCACAATCAATCTACTGTCAAACGGCACCATCCAGCACTCTTCTCACCATGTTTCCAACTGAGGAGGCCAGACAGAGTCAGAGCCAGTGACTGGTTTCACTGGAGATGATAGTATGTCATCACTTGTACTGTGATTGTGCAGTTTAGTTGTTGTTTATTGATGTACATTTCTAAACAGTTCATAAAAATGCTATGAAAAGTTGCTTCAAAAGCAGCTTTAGAGGAATATAAGTGTAAAGCCAAAAGGCTAAAATCATATAAATATGCAGATTTTTAAGCAGGACTATGTATATACCTCTAAACAGTGGACAGCTGTGTACACTTTTGACTGGAAGGGCAGTTTTACCAGAATAGTGTAATCATGTACAGTTCAAGATGAATTAAAACTGTCTGCAATGTACAATTAAGCTATGTAAATTAAAATAATGTATTTTGTTCCTATTACTACTAATAAATGCATCTGTCTGTTATTATTATTGTTATTGCTTGAGAAACTGGTTAGTTGAGTAAATCATATGAATAATTTTAAAAAGTATAATTATCAAAAGTAAATTTGATAAATACAGTAGTGAGTGCACAGATATGACACACAACCACAATAGGAAAGACGGAAAGTGATAATGTAGTAACATAAATAACAATAGGCTAAATGAAATGCTACTTAAAATTAGAAGGCAAGAGTTAAGAAAAAATCTTAAGAGTCAGGGTGAGGTACATCCAACAAAGAATTGAAGTATTAGGAATATGTTGGGAACAAGGAATAAAAAAGCATGAACAATGAAAAGTTGGATGGGTTGTGGAGGAAGATATTAAGGAGATGGGGATAAATATGTATGTAAATATTATAGATATGTGTAACAAGGGTAATATATCCTCATAACCCATTATGGATTCTTCCTCATATGCGGATATGCAGAATCTATTTGAGTTAAAACAAAGTAGAATAGAAGAACAGTTTTTATTTTAAGCAGCAGATAAGGAAATGGTAGAAATTGAACTACTGCATAGTGTAAGACAAATAAAATCAGTAATAAAAGAGAAAGTGTTTTAAAAGTGGCAGCAGTACTAGAGGCATTTATATGAAATACAAAAGAAACTGGGAAAAAGTGGGAGAAATAGGATTGGGGAGGAAAATATAATTACAAGTAGTAAGTAACTAATAATGTAAAAGTAATGCATTTCTGTAGACTAATAAGGACATAGTGGGATAATGGGAGTTTGGGATGGATACTGGAGGAGCTGAAAACGCAGAGCCAGTGGGTTTATTTATATATTTGTTTATTTTTAATGGGGGGTGGGATAGAGAGAGAGAGAGAGTGCTAAGAGGAAAGGTTCTGACCCAAGCTGCCTGATGATGGCAGTACTGCACTGTTAAGTGCGGTTGCCAATAAAAGCCAGAAGAAGAAGAAGAAATTAATGTCGACTGGGAATGTGAATCAACTGGGAGACATTTATACAAGATACAAGAAAAAGCTGGAAAAATTAAGAAAGTGTTGGAAATAGGAAGAAAAATTAATTAATCACTAGAATGCGTATGCATTGTTTCTTAAATAAATCATTATATAGGAAAACATGAAAATGGAAAATGCGACAAGTGTGGACAGGATGAAAATATAGAACACGTAATAATGGAGTGTGAGGCTTACGGAAGGCAAAAATTCCAGTTAACTAAGGCATTAAATAAATTGGGGATAGACAAAATAGGCTATCAATGCAGGTTTTAGGAGATGGATCAAACACAAATAGAAACATTCCACGATTTATTTATTTTTCTGAAAGAGACTGGTCTGTTTAATAGAATTCAATTTATGTTGATATAAGTGTGTATGTATCTTTCTCTCCCCTCCTCCTTTCTCTCCCCTCATCCTTAATAAAGTAGGTAGATTAGCACTTCCAATCCAACCATCAAGCGTTCCCCACACTCCTTTCCAGTAGGTGGCGGGAATGCAACTTTAAGTTGGTTTGCCAACCTCCATTAAACCCTACAAGAAGAAGACGATAATGTGGTAAAATATGCTTACGACAACAGCACTGGTTTTCTGGCAAATATGCCGGCATAGTAGATCTCTTCAAACCAAATGTTGTTTTAGTAGTCTTGTACATACAGTTAAATATCAAACATTTTATTGCTGTTATAATATCGTTTTCTGACTCTTCATCTGCAATGGCTGGCGTTATGGAAACAGGTTTGTAAATTTTTGATAGTGACAGTAAACGTGTTGTTTTCCTAATATTCGCCCGCAAGCACAACGATAAAATGTTATTTTGGAATACGGTTTTGATTCGCTTGTGTGAGGTAAATATGTTAAATATAATTTGCATTATGATGAATTAAATTAATAAGTGAGGATGTAACGAAATATATCGCATTTCATCCAAGCAATTTTTTAACTATAAAGCGATATAGTTTAACTATAACCCTCAAAATTCATACTTTTACAGAGGAGCAAGCAAGACACCGTTTCCAGCTTGAGTTGGAGTTTGTTCAGTGCCTAGCGAACCCAAACTACCTGAACTGTAAGAACAGTAGTGACATTGTTTTTATTATTTGCTTATTTAAAATACTTGGTTACAGTAAGTTAATTAAGATATGCAAATAATTCATGCATATCACTTATTAGCTTACATCTAGCAGTTTGAATAACTAAACTTTTATTAAACATTTTATTTGTATCGTTAAATGTAGAAGATATGTTTTTGTGTTGTGGATTTAAATCTGTCTTTAAATATCTTGTTTTTAATCCTGTAGTTTTAGCTCAAAGAGGTTACCTGAGAGAGAAGCCTTTTGTCAATTACTTAAAGTATCTACTGTACTGGAAAGAACCAGAATATGCTAAATTCCTGAAGTAAGTTCATGTTTTTCTTTTATTATTATTTAATCTTATTTACATTTTATTTCGTAAACTCATGTCACATGAGAATTCATAAAGAATGGTCCTATATTTATTATGCATTTTTATGTTAGACCTCAACTGGCTAAATATTTTCAGACATTTCTCAATAAATATATTTTCTTCTTACATTGATTGTGTGTGATTACACATCTGTACAATGCAGTATACATTTTTTATTTCCTTAGATATCCTCATTGTCTGCACATGTTAGAGCTATTGCAGTATGAGCATTTCCGAAAGGAGCTGGTGAATGCACAGTGTGCCAAGTTCATAGACGAACAGCAGATCCTGCACTGGCAGCATTACTCACGGAAGCGGACACGCTTGCAGCAAGCTCTGGCGGAGCAGCAGCAGCAACAGCAGCCACAGGCTCCATCCCATGGCAACACCACATCCAAGTGAAGCAGTCATCATGCTCCTGCTGGAAATTTTTCAATCACAAACTTGTTGTTTTTTTCTTTCTTTCTTGCAAATGTTAAGTAGGGCTTGGACTTTATGTCTGCTCTCTAGACCCATAATGTAGTGTGTTTATGGAGAGAAAGGTAAAAGAGCTTCTATGAAGGGAAGGAGAGTGATTATATTGCTTTACAGCTGGTTTTGCATTATAAAATAAATTACACTTATGAATTGAAATATATTTAAATTCTGTATCAAACTTTGTTTTTTTTTTATTACCAGGTCCACATGTTATGTTTTACCTATATATAATTTGTATTGTTTCTGTGTGCATTTTGGACAAAAATGGAAAACCAAATAAAGAAAAATAAGGCAAATTTTAAAGCCAATATTTGTGTTACTGTGTCTAAAAACACATTTGTTTACACTCTTTACTCTATTTTTACATTGTGAAATCAAAGAAAATGAGGACACTGACTGCTGCAGAAAAGGTATTATTGGCAGACCAATGGATTTAAAAACGGTAATTTGTTCCTATGTTAATAACAAATGATACACAGTGAGGAATCGATGTAAGAAGAGTTCAGATGCAAAAGCCTCTAAGTATGTCTGACGTTTTTCTTGAAAAATTTATTTCTAGCTATTTTGTATAGGCTTCTATGCAAGTACTGGTTCTTCACAGGGGCTTGAGGTCAGGTGAAAGTACTTTATGAACATATATTGTGTTTGAAGAGCATTCACTCAGTATGGTTATCTCTATGGTTAGCAAAGCGATGTAATACTAATTTTCCAAATCTCTTTCAGTGAAGAAACAATTTCCTCAAAATTTTGAGTGGCCTGAGAGTAGGTACATTTTTGGGTGAACTATTCTATTAATATGATCTATCCCTGAGCTCCAGAGCATTTTAAACTCTGTTCCATATGAACATAAGAAATGTGCAGGGTTATGTTAAATGTACACAAGCTCTTTACATTCTTGTGTGTAACCAACACAACAGGCCTTTTACAAGCGTGAAAGAGGTGAAAGTAAGCCCCCCAGTGGTTGCTGAGGTAAAGCACAGAAATCAGGCTGAATATATTCTGATTCAGGGATCTTTGTAATCAGGAAAATTATTTACACTGCCGCTTAAACTAAAGTGATTTCAGCTATTTGTCAGTCTATAATATATATGTAATGTTATAATATACATATTGTTTGTATTTTGCTACAAAACTGTCAGATTTTGAAAGCAGAGAATATCTCCGGGTGCTCCCAATCTAGGCCGACTTTATTCTTGTAATATTTTGACTTTATTCTTGTAATATTTTGACTTTTATTCTCATAATGTTTCAACTTTTATTCTCGTAGTGTTTTGACTTTTATTCTCGTAGTGTTTCAACTTTTATTCTCGTAATATTTTTACTTTTTTCTTGTTATATTTAACCTCATAGTTTTAGATTTTTTTTTGGTGGCACTTAAACGCCGTCGTAATTTGTAGAGTGGAAGAAGTTAATACATTTTTTGATTTGTCAGTTAAAAAAAAATAAAATAAAATTGACTATCATAATCAAGTTTTTATTATTTTATCAACTCCATATCATCATATAACATCAATACATAATATCTTTGCTCGAAAGTGTTTTTTCTTTTCCTCTTTGTTACCATCTTGTTACTCTTAACTAGGTTAGGAGACCAGACTAGCGCTGCGTCCGAAATCGCTTACTTCCCTACTATATAGCATGTGAAAAAAAGTATGCGAGGCGAGTAGTATGTCCGAA
>JAUCMS010000048.1:10084436-10103896 GCA_032357445.1 Enteromius radiatus
TTTGAACCAGCTGTAGTCTGTTTATCAAGCGTGCAGAACAACCACCCAATAAAGCATTACAATAGTCTAGCCTCGAGTTCATAAACGCATGAATTAACATTTCTGCATTTGAGGTTGAGAGCATAGGTCACAATTTAGATATGATGGAAAAATGCAGTTTTACAGATGCTAGAAACATGGCTTTCAAACAGCACACCTAGGTTCCTAACTGATGAAGAACAATTGACAGAGCAGCCATCAAGTCTTAGACAGTGTTCTAGATTATTACATGAGGAGTTTTTAGGTCTGATAATTAACACCTCTGTTTTCTCAGCATTTAACAGTAAGAAGTTACTTGTATCATCAGCACAACAGATGAATGTTAACACAATGTCTCCTGATAATATCTCCCAAGGGTAACACGTAAAGCATAAAAATAGCGGCCCTAATACTGAGCCTTGAGGTACTCCATATTGCACTTGTGATCGATATGATACGTCTTCATTCACTGCTACAAACTGATAACGGTCAAATAAGTATGATTTGAACCATGCTAAGGCACTTCCACTAAACCAGATTGGAAATCCTCACAGGTACCATTTTTCTCTAAGAAGGAATATAATTGTGAGTATACTATCTTTTAGATGGAATAGAATCTAATATACATGTTGTTGGTTTAGATGATTTAACAAATTTATGCAATTCTACCTCTCCTATGGTAGAGAATGAGTGAAATTTTTCCTCAGGGGATCTGTAATGCATACATCTGATTTGAGACTGTAGCTGACGGCTGCACAGTTCCTATTTTATCCATAATAGTATTAATCTTGGAAGTATAATGTGACACTGATGACTGGAGCTAATGGCTGCTGAAAATTCTGCTTTGCCATAACAGGAATAAATTGCATTTTAAAATATATTTACAGAGAAAACATTGTCAAAAAAGGAGTCCAGTTTGCCATTAGTCATCAAGTCAATGTTTTCTCCTTGTTATGCAGTTTCCATTGGAATTTGCAGTAGCAGTTGGTGTGAGGCACACGATGCTACACCAGTGGCCCATCGTCGAGCTACAAGAGGGGAATACCTGCAGTGCCATTACGCGTCCCTGACACGGGCAACCCGGAGGGGGGGGCGACATCTCCTTCCTCACTCCGGGAGGAGCCTCTGGCGCAGCCCAGGAAGAGCAATTTCTCACACCTCCGGACCCAGTGCCTCGAGGTTTCTGTCTGACCCGAATGTTTTTTGTTTCCTCAGATGCTGAACCGGTGCACTGTGTCGCCAGTGTGGGATCCAGGGAGGCAGGTAAGACTCTATGAGACTCTTCCCCAGGTCATTCATCCTTCTGGGATCCGTCCCTGCCCCTGTCCCCGTACAGGCTTCCCCACCACTGGAACGGCAGTCAACGTTCTCTTGATTCCCCTAGCGACCCGGCTGGGAGCCTGGATAGCGCTTCCCAACCCCTCGTGGTGGTTGATATGAACGGTACACCTCGGCTATGCGATTCGCCAGGCGCTCGCCCAGGTACCGCGGCATTCGCTATACCACGGCCCGTTCAGACAGCGATGCTGCCATTCTATGTGCGGAGGTTGCAGTCCTACTGGCGAAGGATGCAATCGAGCCTGTCCCTCCAGCCGAGATCAAATGCCGTTCAAAATGCTCACTCCGAGGCGCATACTAACATGCATCCGGAGCCAGGATTGGTTTGCAGCCATGACCTGAAGGACGCGTACTTTCGTGTCTCGATTCTGCCTTGACATAGACCCCTTGTTAGCCGTACTTCTGTCCCTGCGCTGCTTTCTTCCAATGCTGCGCCACAAGCATGTGCTCATCCGGATGGACAACACAGCGGTTGTGGTGTATATCAACAAATAGGGTGGTCTACGCTCCCACCGCATGTCACAACTCACCGCCATCTGCTCCTGTGGAGTCACAAGCGGCTGAAATCGCTGTGCGCCGTTCACATTCCAGGGATACTCAACCGTGCAGCCGATCAGCTTTCATGGCATTCCACCCACCCTGTGGAATGGCAGCTCCACCCCCAGGTAGTTCCTTAGAGGTGCGCATTGGGTTAATGCCCTGATACCTACATGGCCTGTGGCAACCTCCCTTCGAGCCCCTTGACACTGAAAACAGTGCTATTGACTGTGCTGGCTTCCATTAAGTAGCTTCCATTAAGTAGTGAACCTGCAAGCTCTTCCCCGGGAGGAAGCAGACCCAGCCTTAGAGTGTTGTGTCCTGTACGCGCATTGCGCCTCTCCATTTCATTGACCGCACTCAGAGACACTCCAATCAGCTCTTTATTTGCTATGGTGGACAGTAGAAAGGGAATGCTGTCTCCAAACAGAGGTTGGCTCATTGGGTGGTTGAAGCCAACTCCCTGGCTTATTTATACCAGGGAGAGCCGTGCCCCTTAGGACTAAGAGCTCACTCAACAAGGAGTGTCGCCTCATCCTATGCGTTGGCTCATGGCGCTTCTCTAGCAGATATATGTAGAGCTGCGGGCTGGGCGACACCCAAAACCTTCACCAGGTTTTAGAGGCCGTGTCCTCCCGCGTCTTCACTGAAGACAGCAGGTGAGCGGGAGACTGGCTGGTGCTGGCTTGCTGCGCCATTCCCACGGGATCCGTGCGCCTTATCTCAGTCCAGCATCCCTCTCTCGACGCCTTTTTTGGGCATCTCGTTCTAGCATCCTTAATGTTGATTAAACTTCAATAAATAAATAAATAAATAAATAAGGAATCAGAATATCATCATTCCATTTATTTATTTCTGAACTTACTTATTGACTTAATTATTGACTTTAAGTTTTACCTTGTCAGCAAAGTCCCAGGCACTGACTGATTAACAATATCTAACAGTTGTATTTCCCATGCACAGAATGATCTCATTTACTTAATATTTGACCAGTCTTTAGTTCACTGTTTAACTGATGCTTAAATTATTTGAAGATTATGTAATTGAGTGAAAGTGTTTCTGATGAGTCATGACAGATTAGGTTGTTTTATATGCGTGCATGGATCTTCCTGTTTTTGTTCTTGTTCTTCTTCAACATAATACGTATGTAAAGTAAATCTTATGTTTGTGAAATGGTGTATACTGATATCCACAGGAATTATCTAATAAAGCTTCTAAATAGAGAGGGTTGGCATAACATGATCAGCCATGTCATGCAAGTATAGTGAATAATTTTAGCCAGTGTTTGTTAACGCAATTTGCAGTTTGTTAATGTCATTCTCTGTCACACACCATTAGGCTTGTCTTACTGTATAACTGTCTATAGGAGTAGGTTACATTAATTTGTCTTATAGCTGGTATGCTTACGCTTTGTGTTGGGTATTTAACTGAAATGTATCTGTTTATTCTTCTTATTATTATTTAATTGTATCAACTAGGCAACGTTGCATTATGTTAATGCTAAAATAATTTATTGAAATAATTTTATAATAAATAATTAATGATGCTAAAATATATATTTAACATGAAAAATAAACAACTACTCTGGTTTCAGTATTTTCACAAACATAAACAACACAAGCTGTGTGCTGGAGTTTGGGTCAGGATATTAGCATATAAAATTAAATATATAAAAATTTTTATAGCATTGCATTCCTTTAGTAAATACTATTTAGTTATTTTATGCTGGTGAAGGAGCCACATAGACTGGTTGAATTGTAACTAAAACTACATTGTTAAAATCATTCAAATATCATAAATTCATCAGATAATAGATTAATTAAAAAAATATGCTTTTGTTAGTTTGCTTCGTTATTAATAAATTGGTTAGGTTGTTCATCTATAGTGTTATGAAGCTACAATATTTTTTTGTGTTCAAAGATAACAAAAATAAAGACTTTATTCAAGGATCTGTTCTCTGCTGTGTCAATTTTTACCACGCATGGTCATGATAGTACCACAATGCATGCACTGACGCAAGAGTTGGTATGTATTCTCATGAAGAACCTGGATGCATTGCATTTACAAGCAGAACAATGCGTCATGGTACTGTCGTGAACACATTTGTTTTCCCACCAGAGAAAACTGTGGGCATAAATAAGCAGTCACAGCTGCTCCTGTTAATTAAAGGTTGAATAAATTACATAGAGTTAAGATCTGACAAAATTATGTTTATTTACCTTTTCATTCTATTTTTTAAATACATTTATTTTCCAGATTTTTTTAAATATAACTCTCTCTCTCTCTCTCTCTCTCTCTCTCTCTCTCAATTCAATTCAATAATTCAAATTAACTTTTATTATACAGATAATATAAGATATGATATGATATAAGATAATATACTCTCAGTTGTTGGCTAGTGTGATGTGTATGCATTATCAGAGGTGCAAGAAAGCAACTGATTGGTGCTCTTTGTAACATACTGTGAGATTTCCAATAACAATGTCCCTGATGTTTGCTGTCAACATAGCATTCTTGGTAAGAAAAAGAAAATGACTTGTATACGTACTTGAACCTCAAATATACATAAACAAACAATGAAGTTCGTCTCTATTGAAATTTCTGTTTAAATGTCGGTACCCCTTTAATGAAACCTGACCCGAGCATGCAGTGACTTCTGTTCATGTAATAACCTCGTGAAGTTCAGCAGGCAGGGCTAAACATACTACTACTTTGTGAGATCCGACCAGACGTCTCACGGCATTGGACCTCTAGCACAATATCTTTCATGCAGATGTTGTGCTGTATTGTAACAAAATATAAACTGTTTTGTGTCAATTATAGACTTTAAAAATATCGGAAATGGACAGTATTAATACAGTAACCCAGATAAACTCAAAACCGGAGAAAAGTGATGATGATCAGTCAACGTCAAGTTCACAGGTTGTTTGTGGAGGATGTCGAAAGAAACTTCGGAGTTTGTTACCGGTGAATTATAAAGAAGAAATTATAGAGCTGCTAAAACTGGCTGGACCAGTGGTAAGTGTGAAAAGCGTATAGATTTTAAAGGCTCTTTAAACGTTGCTTTTAGTCAATCAGGTAAGCAGATATCGAGATGATTTTAATTCAGTGTTGATAGAAAAACGTTTAGTAAAGTTAAAAATGTTAATTTCTTTAAACAGAAAATAAACCTACTTTAAAATCTATCTATCTATCTATCTATATATCTATCTATCTATCTATCTATCTATCTGTTTATAGATACATATTTATAAGCACATTTATATAAATGTAATTGAATAGTACGTTTAGCAAAATTATCTAAAATAATTATCAAAGACTTAGTCATTATTGGTAATCAGTTTTCAATAATAGGGGACATATACAATATTGTAGCTGTAAAACTAAAACAATAAGTGACAAAATTGTGTTTTTTATCACATACGCAAAATGTTTCCTCTCTTCATGCAGTTTATATCACAGCTGATGATCTTTTTGATCAGCTTTGTCAGCACTGTGTTCTGTGGACACTTGGGGAAAACTGAACTGGCCGGTGTGGCTCTGGCTATTGCTGTGAGTTCACAAATTACTGAATTATAGTAGCGTTCATTAAAACTCCCATAACATTTGTAAATACATCCTTTCTGCTCACAGGTTATTAATGTAACCGGAATCTCCATCGGCTCTGGATTGGCATCTGCATGCGATACACTCATCTCTCAGGTCTGAAAGTGAAGGTGCAGTAATGTGAGTGTTATTTGTACTCAGGTATCACTTTAATTGAATTGTGTCCTCCAGACATTTGGCAGTAATAATCTGAAGCGGGTGGGTGTGATACTGCAGAGAGGGATTCTCATTCTCCTGTTGGCCTGTTTCCCCTGCTGGGCGCTGCTCATCAACACAGAGGCCATCCTGCTGGCTGTCCGACAGAGTCCCAGTGTGGCCAGGTCAGATACATTCAACATTTACTGGATGTTATGAATTAAATTATGTTCTTGTTTAGCAAAATGTACCTGAATCTGGGGAGAAAATAAATTGTAAAGGAAGAAAAGTATCCATGTATTGTAGAAAGGTTGGTTTAAACAAAATGTCTTATCATGTGACAGTCACATGTTAGTGTCAGTGTAGCTTCCTTAACTGTGTGTTATTATTTTCATTCTCTTTCAACAGTTTATCACAACTCTATGTAAAAATATTCATGCCTGCTCTGCCTGTGAGTGACACATTAAATATTTGAAATGTTTTTACTATAATTCTGAATAATTAATAAATTAAAAGCTATTCCACTATATGTAGGTAATGACTTTTAAAAAAACTATTTTCAGGCTGCTTTTATGTATCAGCTACAAGGAAGGTATCTTCAAAATCAGGTAAATCCAGGCAATGTGCTTCCATTATTATTTTGATTAAGTTTACTGTTCATATATAGCCAGAACTGTAAAAAGTGGTAACCAGAAATTGTTACCTTAAACCTTTTTTCTCCAGTATGACGGTCTGTTTTTCTTTGTTTGTTTAGGGTATTATTTGGCCTCAGGTCATCACAGGAGCAGCTGGAAACATCATCAATGCTTTAATAAACTACATCTTCCTTCATCTGCTTGATCTTGGTGTGCCGTAAGAAACTGTCTAGATTCTGTTTATCCTGCTTCCATGGATCTTAGTTTGTTTTTTGAATTCAATGTTTAAATTAATAATAAGGTTACAATAATTATTATTGTTTTTTTTCTCTTTCTCCTTTTTTCAAACTTACAGTGGATCTGCTGCTGCAAACACTATTTCCCAGTATTCCTTAGCCGTGTTTCTCTATGTATACATCCGCTGGAAGGGCCTGCATAAAGCCACATGGGATGGTGACTGTTTTATTTAGATTTAAAGAGAGCGTATGGTTTATGATCTATGACACAAAAGATTTGCTGTTTTATAGTACAACATGACATTTAAAACTTAAAAGAGTCAAGGAATGTGTCTGGCAAATGTATTTTCACCACAGTATTATGTAACAGTAACAGTTTTATGTCTTAGTATGTTGTTCTCTTTTTTAATATTTAACCAGAAAGTTGTTCACTATGTGACTTTTTAAGATGTTGCAGAAAGTTCACTGAAATGTTTCTGATGAGTCATGTCTCACCAAGTTCATTTTATAGCATGCTTTCACTAACGTAGCTAATTTTCATCTGTTGTTGAATAAATACATCTGGTATTCAATTTATTGAATTTTAAACTTGTGTATTTCCCCATGTATCCTAGGGTGGTCTCTTGACTGTCTGCAGGAATGGGGTGCCTTCATTCGCTTGGCTTTTCCCAGCATGCTCATGCTATGTGTGGAGTGGTGGACATATGAGATCGGTGGATTCCTAGCAGGTTTGTGATATGTCAATCCTTTTGTTGAATTAAGATTGTTTGAGTCATGAATATATTTGTGATCTGTCTGCCAAAATATCTTTAGTCTGTGGATGTATGTGATCTGTTCATCAACAGCTTTTTCATAACTGATGGTTTATTACTGTATTGTTGTAGGTCTCATCAGTGAGACTGAGCTAGGAGCCCAATCTGTTGTGTATGAGCTGGCCACTATTGCATATATGGTAGGTGTACAAATGTTGGTTTAACCTGTAACAAAAACAAAACTGTATACTTATGCAGATTTCATGGGACTTCTCAGACCCAACAGCACCATCTTTTTACTGGTCAATGGATCAAGATATTAGCATTATGCTCATATAAAAGATAAATTGAAATTGTAACCTGTTGACATAACTGCAGAACTAAGAAGTGCCACATTTCTGTTATTCCACATTCAGTATTTACATTACTTGAAGTATCATTTCTCATTGCCAAATATTATTTTGTTATCCTCTACATGGGTGGTGAAAACAGATACATGGCTTGGTGACAGCAACCAGATCATACTTTGTAACTAAATACATTTTTATTTTTCTAAAACAACTCACTTTAATATATTAAAGTGAGCAAATGTTCAAAGTGTTAGATCCTGACAGCTGTAATTGTACATATTTGTATGAAGAGCAGCTGCAAAACCTGTACAACTTTACTGAAGGTAAAACTGGGGCGGTCGTGGCCTAATGGATAGGGAGTTGGGCTTGAAACCCAAAGGTTGCCGGTTTGAGTCCCAGGTCCGGCACCGTTCCCCCAACTGCTCCCCGGGCGCCGTAGCAATGGCTGCCCACTACTCCGGGTGTGTGTTCACGGTGCGTGTGTGTGTGCGCGCGTGGTTGATCACTTCTCACTGCTGTGTGTGCACTTGGATGGGTTAAATGCAGAGCACAAATTCCTAGTATGGGCAACCATACCTGGTCACATAAATTGTGGCCAGGTATACAATTTGTAAAGTTTTAATAATATAATAATAAAAGAGGATAGAGGATAGAGGAAGAGGATTGAAATAGAGGATAGTAGAAGAATCATTAAAAAAAAAGAAAAATAGTTGCAGAAATAACAAGTTTTCTGATGTTTCTGAACATTTGTGATAAATTATATTTTAATTCATTTGTTTAAAGTACACAGATTAGCTTGAACATAAGTTGTTTTCTTTTGTCATTCAGTTTGTTATTATTCTCACCTTTCAGTTTCCACTGGGATTTGCCGTGGCAGCCAGTGTGAGGGTGGGAAATGCACTTGGAGCTGGAAACACAGAACAAGCCAAGCTGTCTGCCAAAATATCTTTAGTCTGTGGATGTATGTGATCTGTTCATCAACAGCTTTTTCATAACTGATGGTTTATTATAAAAATTTACATTTATATAATTATTTGTTATGGTTACTGGTTTTGGTTGACCTTCATGGTGTGTTTTATGTTTTTTTTTCCTAGTGCTTGTTTCTTGCATAGTTGGAGCCTGTATGGGAAGTACAAAAGATATTATAGGATACATCTTTACCACAGAAGAGTAAGTGTTTACACAAATCTGCTGTCACTAAAAAGCAATAGAACATTTTGAACAATCGTAAAACATTCAACAATTAATATTTGAGCTGTGTAATAAATCTCTCTCTACAGGGAGATAGTGTTTAGAGTATCAGAGGTCATGATCATGTATGGCTTCTTTCATCTATTTGATGCCATTGCGGTAAGATTTAATTTATCCAGTATTTTATTTAATAACTACATTTTTCACTTGAACAAAAGTCTTGTTTTCCAGTTTATTTGAACATCTGTAAATATGTATTTAGTTATTAAGCAAAATTCCATAAAATACAGTGCGTGGTCTAAGTTGCTTTCAATCTTTATTTCTGATATTCGCTTCAGATATTATCTATCTATCTACATACATATATATATTTTTATGTTTTTTTCTGTCTGTAGTGCATTACAGGTGGCATTGTCAGAGGTGCTGGAAAGCAGCTGCTCGGTGCTCTTTGTAATATTGTGGGATATTATTTTGTGGGATTCCCAACTGGAGTGTCTCTGATGTTTGCTCTCAGCATGGGCATAATCGGTAGGTCTCTTGTGAACACATTCAAAGCCTGGAAAACCATGTGAAAACATAAGAGTTAAATGTGGTGAGATAGAAACATTCTCAGTGACTTTGCTTTAATACACTTGAACAATCTGTGTCATCTACGTAAAAAGGAGAAAGAGATTAATGAAAAAAACATTCACAAATACATCTTAGAGTTGTATAAACATTCACAAATAAAAAATATTAAATATACTGTATAAAAAAATATATGTTAAAAAAGCATAAAAAAAATCCACAAATGCCCAGGCTCCCCCCACCGTTTGCACAAGCCAATCAGATAACAGCCAGACTTCGCTAACCAGTCGTTTTGTTATAGCCATTAATGATTTGCTTTACATTCAGAACAGTAACCCAGAGATATAATCTTTTGAAAATGATAAAAGCGTGATTTGTTATAGTGATAATGTGCTGTAATTGGTCAGCAAAGAGCACAACGCTAGGAAAAATTAGTTTCAAAATCCACAAATTTTTTTATTTGTGAATTTAATTCATTTATTTATTTATAAATATGTTTTGTAAATATGCTTGTTAATCTCTTGTGAATAATGATCTATTTATTTGGAATAATGCAACAAAAATATCTTCATATTGGAGGTCAATATCTGTAGCAAAATCGGCACAGAGAACAATTTCATATTATAGAGCACATGTTGCTGCATCAGAACAATTGTGTAAATGCTGACGCTTATATAGTTATTAATTTACTCCTGCATCGATTGTAAGACTGTTAAAAAAGAATAAAGTACAGCAATTAAAGTGCAAAATACACATACAAAAATCTTTTCTCATCTCTTCTCTTGATTGTTAGGTCTGTGGATTGGGTTTTTTGGATGTGTTTTCCTACAGTCTTTGTTCTTTGTCATCCTCATTTGCAAACTGGACTGGAAAAAAGCCACTCAAGAGGTGTGTCTATTTTCTTAATCCACATCTACATTCTGTTTCAGTAGATAATGACATAAACCTTTATATTTTTATTTTCAGGCCTTGATAAGAGCAGGTGTGCAAGCCTCCAAGACTACAGATGAATCTTATGCTATGGAAAATAAGGGCTTCACAGAAAGTACGTACTTTCTGTGGTGCATGAAAAATCTACAAAATTGACTTTCCCTGTTGATTGATAACATTGTCCTTTGTCATTGTACAGAAGTGCCAAAGAAATCCCAGAATACTGAAGAAGGCCAAATAGATGCAAACAAAGATGTGGAAGGGCTCAGTGAGGGAGCAGGGATAACAGATGATGGCACAAAGATCACTGTTGGCGTGTTTTTGACCACCAAACAGCTTGCTATCCGTCGAGGACTTGCAGTTTTCTTCATGCTGCTCATACTAGCTGGAGGGATTGTGTTAAATGAGGTGCTCACTGGAATTCTCAGATGAGTATAATAAATACAGAGCTTTGTCAGCAAACCAAATATTTAATATTTGTTTAAGAAATCCACCATTGCCTGGGCCACCTAAGCAAAGTTAATAGTATTTGAGGCAGATGATTGTGTTTTATTTATTGTTCTATTTATATTTTAATTCAAAGCAGCCTTTTTGCAATCTCTGATATCAGATGTATGTTAAATGTGTCATGGACTTGCACTGTGAAAGTAAAACGTTTCTGGAAGTTTTTTCTTTTTTTTTTCCACAAGAATACTTGACATTTATTGTTAATTTATTGTCAGTATTGTTTTTGTTTTGTTTTTTTTGTCATGCACATTTCCGATGAAGACCATTTTTACCCAGTTTTTTTCCTGTGAATGTATAGTTCTTTTACTAAAATTTTCAAAGATTGTCAAAGATTTAAGACATCTAAGGGACCTTATTTCAAATATGCAGATTCTCTAGGATAAAATTAGGTTACACTTTATTTTAAGGTGTCCTTGATACAGTGTAATTATGCATTGTACAGCTAATACAGCTGAGTAATATTAATTAACTTACATGTATATACTATATGGTTTAGGGTTAGGATTAATGTTTTGGCTTGTGTAACAAGGACACCTTATAATAAAGTGTTACCAAAAAAATATTTGAATTAGCCCAACCAACTTGAACCCACGGAGAAGCCTGCATAGGGCAATCATTTGCTTTTACACAAAAGTTCCATTTGAATGGCTTCCTGTTGATGTAAAAAATTTCAGAACAATGGTAAATATGATAGCACTTTCAGCCTATGTTTAGTTAGTTTGCATGGTGTTCACCAGCAATGAAATGAAACTGTGATCCTTGTGTTATTGTCTTGAATTAAACACTTTAATGCAATGAAATAAATCTTTTAATTTAATGGAAACTGATTACTGGATAATCAAACACAAAGTGTGTGCCATTTAATGCTATAATTTACTTTTTTGACACTTTTGAAGGTGTAAAATTAGATTTACAAGCAGCCATGGAAGTGTAATATGTTGAAAGTGTCCAATAATTATGAGGTCACAGATCAAGGAGTCTTGACCACTGAAGAGATGGATGCCTGAAGGATTAAACTAGTACATTTCAGATAAGCACAATAATTAATTATTGTGTCAAAACATTTTTTTCACATCAAAGATGGTGGTATGTGTAATTATACCACATGTTTGTTTTAGACTAGAAAATACATACAAAGAGCATGATCTTAAGTCATGAAGAAGGCCAAACAGATGCAAACAAAGATGTGGAAGGACTCAGTGAGGGAGCAGGGGTAACAGATGATGGCACAAAGATCACTGTTGGCTTGTTTTTGACCACCAAACAGCTTGCTATCTGTCGAGGACTCGCAGTTTTCATGATCTTAATAATGAAGTACTTAAAGGGGTAGTTGAGAATGAGTAAGGTATGACAGAATTTTCATTTTTGGGATGAACTATCCCATTGATTACTCTAAATGCTTTTTTTTACTGTAAATGCAAAATGTGTACTGCTAAAAGACAAACTCTTAGTCGGTAAACAGGCAGTAATATACCAGGGCAGGCAGCAGGAATTGTAAACAAAATATTTACTTACATAATGAATTAGACTTTAATCTACAGTATTTATCCATTTACTTAACTGTTACTTAACTGTTTACTTATTACTCCAGTGTCTGGGACTAAGGCAAATATGTAACTGTTTTTAATATCTGACTAAATAGTACAGTAGTTTATTGTGTGACACTTTAAATGATTTAAAAATTATTCTGATGAGTCAGTTTTGATAGGCGTACATACATATTTGTTCTGAAATCTGTAGATAAGATGCATTCTGCTATTTTATTTGTGTGACAAAGAAAAATAAAGAAAGAAAGAATAAAACAATGGAAACTGAACAACTATTCTAGTTCAATAACAGACTGTTTGCCCGTTAATGTGTCAAGATTTTAAAGGGGTAAGCTTACTTTAAATAAAACTTGATCTGAGCACACTGGGACTTTTGTTTTTGCAATTACCTCATGGAGTTCAGCAGGCGGGTCTAAACTTACCACACAAATGTATCCCCGCAATGGACCTTTAGCACAATATATTTTATGCATATGTTGTCTTGTATTGTAAGTAAATGTAAGCTTTGTGGGAATTAAAAACTTGAAAAAATACTAAAATGGACAGTATTAATACAGTAACTGAGGATTCAAAACAGGAGAAAAGTGATGATGATCAGTCAAGTTCACAGGTTGTTTGTGGTGGGTGTCAAAAGAAACTCTGGAGTTTGTTACCAGTGAATTATAAAGAAGAAATTGTCGAGCAGGTAAAATTGGCCGGGCCAGTGGTAAGTGTAGATTTATTAAGGCTCTATGGTGTTAAACTTCATTTGGATTATATCCAATCAACTAACCAAATACTTTTCTTTCACTGTTGACTGACAACATACAATTTTTTTGTTTATGTGTTTGTTTGTTTGTTTGCAAGGTATGATGTTTCAAATTGTGAATGAAATTATTTAAATCAAACATTGACACTAAAATAAATTTCATAGCATAAATTGTGGGCTGATGTGAAATTCTGAATGTTCAATTGTACATTAAAAACAAACAAAGTCACAAATTACAAAATACATTTATAATGAAGATAATTGTAATGATATAGTTTTCTAGAATACCGTAAGTTTATTTCTCAAAAAGTAGAATGTTCTTGTTATTGATTATACATTGAAATGTTTCCTTTTTCCATGCAGTTTATATCTCAGCTGATGATCTTTCTAATCAACTTTATCAGCACTGTGTTCTGTGGACACTTGGGGAAAACTGAACTGGCCGGTGTGGCTCTGGCTATTGCTGTGAGTAAAAACAAACAAACAAAAAACACTTAATTATAGTGGCATATTAAAACTGTCATTACATTTATAAATATGTCCTTTTTGCTCACAGGTTATTAATGTGACCGGCGTCTCCGTCGGTTCTGGTCTGGCATCTGCATGCGATACATTTATCTCTCAGGTCTGATAGTGAATGTTCATTTGTTAATGTATGTCATTTGTGCTCAGGTGTCATTTAAATTGAATTGTGTCCTCCAGACGTTTGGCAGTAATAATCTGAAACGGGTGGGTGTGATACTGCAGAGAGGGATTCTCATCCTCCTTTTGGCCTGTTTCCCCTGCTGGGCGCTGCTCATCAACACAGAGGCCATCCTGCTGGCTGTCCGACAGAGTCCAAGTGTGGCCAGGTCTGTATATCTAGTGAGTGTTTAAATATATTAAACACTCACTAGATACACTTACATTTACCTTTTATCCAAACTGACCTTTATATGTATACGTGTATGTTTTATTTTTGGAAAATGGACAGATGACCTTCAATTTTTTATTAATTTTAAGCATTCTTAATTTTGAAAATTCATCTTTGTTGTCACAGGAAAGTATTACATTTTTAAATATATAAATAGAAAATTTAATTAGTTATTTTAATAAATAAATAAAAGAATGCAGCCTTGGTGTGCATAAGAGATCCTTCAAAGCATTAAAAACATAGTACAAAATCTCATAAAACAATAGTTATCATATTTGTGATATGAATAGTATCAGTGCAACTATTTAATGTAGTGCTGTGCATTAAATCATGATTAATCATTCCCAGAATATTTTTATATTTTGTAAATATAAATGCCTTTTCTTCTTAAGCTCATAGGTGATTGGGGTCCGAGGCAGGACCCCTTGATGTCAGTCGATGTAACGTCGTAGTGATTGACTGAAAGGGAACTTGAAATTGCATCAAATTGTATCGAAGGAAAACACAACACGGTTTTATTAGTAAACATTCCACAATATTTTCTATACAACACTGGACCACAGATTATGTAATGAAATATTCACATTATTTTTATTATCACCTTAATTTCTTCATGAAAATGACAAGATCCAAGATTAATTTTTTACAGTGTAGTTTTATTTATTTTTTATTTATTTATCTTTTAGTGGCTACTTAGCAGTGATCATTTGATCATGTGACAATTGCATGGATTTACAGTCCTGTCAGTGAAGTTTCTTTTACAGTGTTTGTTTACTTCCCTCTCTCAACAGTCTGTCACAACTCTATGTAAAAATATTCATGCCTGCTCTGCCTGTAAGTGACACATTACTTTAAATGGATCTGTTTAAATATATTAACCTGCAAAATAAAACTATAAATATACTATATACTATTCCAAATGTAATGTCTAAATTTTAGTAACACTATGGAATGAGCATAAGAAATTTTATTTTTCCATCCAGTTATGTTTTAATCACTGTCTTTGTTACCATCCTCAGGCTGCATTTGTCTATCAGCTTCAGGGAAAGTATCTTCAAAATCAGGTCAGGACTTTGTTGCTGAAGAACTTTCTTTCTTCTTCTTTTGCTTCTTTTGCTTCTTTTGCTTTTGCTTGTCTGTCCATGATGCTGATAGTCTGCTTTTCTTTGTTTGATTAGGGTATTATTTGGCCACAGGTCATCACAGGAGCAGCAGGAAATGTCCTCAATGCTTTAATAAACTACATCTTTCTTCATCTGCTTGATCTTGGTGTGGCGTAAGCATTTCGATTTTGATACTATTTTTAGGGGCTTGGCATATTTCCTTTATTCAGTGTAAGGGATTAGAGAACAGTCCAAATGTATTTTATTTACTTAAAGCTCAGTTATATTTGGATAATTACAAAGTAAAAATTATTTATTGGACTTTTCTTAACCAACTATCAGAGGATCTGCAGCTGCAAACACCATTTCCCAGTATTCCTTGGTTGTGTTTCTTTTTTTTTATATTCGATGGAAGGGCCTGCATAAAAACACATGGGACGGTGAGTATCCATCTATCCATCCTAGTATCTATGACTTGCAGTAAAAGAAGAATATGTAATATGTCCTAGTGCAAAGTATGTTGTTTCCTTTTTTCAATATTTAACCAGAAAACTGTTAACTATGAGACTTGTTAAGTTGGTGTGAAGGAAAGTTCATTTAAATGTTTCTGATGTTATCTGATATCAGTTGCTGATAAGCATGCTTCAGCCTTGATAAATATTGTCATTCCTGATCACCAGCTTAACACTTGTTAGTATACAGTAGTAAACAAATGGAACTATCAATTATAGTCCCTTCTATAGACAGTTCGGGTCACACTTTGTTCAGGGTATTATTCTGTCACACTATGTTTAGGGTGGTTTGAAATGGTTTGAAAAGTACCTTTATTGGAACAGACAGTTGTAATGTTTCGGTATGGGATAGGATTAAAGGATCCTAAAGAATGAGTCATTAATATGCGCTTTATAAGTACTAATAAAAAGCTAATAACCAACCGACATATAGTGAGAATTGGTCCCTAAACTAAAGTGTTACAGACACTTATTTTGGTCTCCATGTGTTATATCTCTTTCTGTGTCACATAAGGCTGGTCTTGTGATTGTCTGCAAGAATGGGGTCCTTTCAATTGCTTGGCTCTTCCCAGCATGTTCATGCTTTGTGTGCAGTGGTGGGCTTATGAAATTGGTGGAATCCTAGCAGGTTTGCAAACTGTCTGTGTTTTTATGCAATTAAACTTAGTTTGGTGTCATGACTACATTATAGTTGTTTATTGTAGGAATCATCAGTGAGGCTGAGCTGGGAGCCCAGTCTGTTGTGTATCAGCTGGCAACTATTGCGTTTATGGTATGTTTTTTGTTTGTTTGTTTATTTAGTACACCTATACTGGTTTCAGGGTGTTATCAGACCCAAAAGCACCAGCTATCTGCTGGTCAATGGGTCAAGATATTAATATTACATTTATATAAAAGATAACTCATACTCTGAAACTGAAACATGGACATAACTGTGAAACTCAGATGTTTTAGTTGTAATTTTTCATTGTAAGAAAGGGGGTTGTGTGAGGTCAAACATCTGTAAAAGTTCCTAAGACACCACAACCTTCATTTATCTTATAATAGTTTAAAGTGCATCTAAAATGAGTAATTCTGTTAATACTTTATAATAGCTACATACTATGAGTCATAAGTATTAGTAAATACTCAATTCATTCTTTACAAACCATTGTTCCAACATTATGCATTAGTAAGCAGTGTACAAGTGCAGCTATAAATATTGTTACGTATGTAACCCTCGAAGGGAACGGAGACGTCGGATATGACAGATGAAATCTCGCTTCAAGAGACCAATCCACTTTGAGTGTATTAAAACAACCCAATGAACATTGGCATGCGCTGCAGCTGATTACAGCATGAATACATATTCAGGTTTTCACTGAGGAGCCGAGCTGGTGACCCGGCCGCTCAGCGGTGGTAAAGCACCATTCCATCCGAACCATCTGTTCCTTTCTTCAGGGAACAAGAGACTTTCAGTCCCTTTCAGTCGTTCACTCCAAGTCACGTTGTATATGACGAAATATTTGATCCCTACTAAATGGATACTACATGGATGCTGTCCCTTCCAGTGCCCTGTGGGAGCCTCCAAGCCCCCTCTGTCTGGCGTAGGCCGGGGTTCACTGGCCAGCTACTGTTATCAAGCATAACCCATTCAGTAAACTGGAACACTGGGAACATCCCTGTTCTATTGAACAGAGATGTACGGAAGTCCAGCCTTCCCATAGGAGGTCTCAGAACATATACTCATATGGACAGTATTTGTATTTGGACAGCATGGACAGTGCATATGGAAAATTGGAGGTGATTGAACCCTCTTAAGGTAGCAGAAGGTCTGCCGGGGAAACACAGGCACTAGGTCTTAACCGTGGAATACACACATTGAGTCTTTTCAGGTACTCCACATGGACCCCAGCCCTCTACTGGTTCTCAAGGATTCATCGGTTGAGGGCCTGGTACCAGATGCTCTGCTACATCCGGCTGCCGAAGGGACGGAGGAACTCAACAGGGTATACTGTATGGACACTCTGTGCCTCTACCTGTTTGAGGTGAGAACACAGGAGGATACCGGTTCCAAATGAAGGCTATAGAATCTAGCGAACATGTTAGAGGTCACCCAGTCCACAGCTCTACAAATATCTGCCAGCGAGGCACCACTAACAAGACCTGCTCCTCATCCTCCCTGACCTTGCACAGTAACTGTGCTAGAAGGCTCGCTGGGGGGAACCCATACTTGCATACCAGGGCGTCCATGCCGAGAGTTCCCTCGGACCAGCACACGCTTGCCCCAAAGATATCCCTTCAAACAGCCCAGGGCAAGCCATACTGCCAGCAACTCTAGACAGTTGATGTGACACTGCATATGAGTTCCCGTCCAAACCCCTGATACTGTATTCCCATTGTGCATTGCCCCCCAGTCGATGGCGGAGGCATCCGTGAACACCGCAGGTGTCACTTGGACCCGGTGAGTGCCATGTTGGCACGCCCACCTCGGGAGTCAGCTGTGAAGACATTGCTGAAGCGGTCTCATATGAAGCAGCCCTCAACTGCGTGACTGCCGCTGCTGCTGCCATATGCCCCAGGAGCCTCTGAAATATTTCAGTGTGACCGCTCTCCTGCCATTGAATATATTCAAGCAGTTCAACACCGACTGAGCATGTTCCTGTGTGAGCCATGGTGTTTGTTCGACCAACTCCAACTCCATACCGAGAAAAGAGATCCTCTGTGTTGGACAGAGTTTGCTCTTCTCCAAGTTGACCCGAAAACCCAACAGGCTGAGGTGTTGTAACACCAAATCCCTGTGTTCGCACAACTGAAGCTGAGACTGAGCTAGAATGAGCCAGTCGTCTAGGTACTTGAGAATGCAAATACCCTGTTCTCTCAGTGGAGCTAGGGCAGCCTAGCCGCTACCTTCGTAAATACGCGGGGCAACAGGGACAGCCCGAAGGATAGGACTTTGCACTGATATGCTTGACCTTCGAACACGAACCTCAGGAATGGCTTGTGGCGTGGAAAAACTGAGACATCAAAGTACATGTCCTTCAGGTCGATCACTACAAACCAATCCTGGTGACGGATGCACTCGAAGATGCGTTTCTCTCACCAGGGGGGACCCTAGATTTGGGCAGAGAAATAGGTACCCCACCCCTTTGCAGGTAGCGGAGTCTGGTCCGCAACTCTTCGTTGGTCATCTTCCCACAATGAGAACATGTAACATCCACGAAAGCCACTCAGCGTGCTTCAAGCCCAAGCACGAGAGACAGCGATTGTGACCATCAATCCGGCACCAGGTAACGTCCGCATCCAGAAACGCACGGGTGGAAGAGCATCTTTAAAAAGAAGCTACTCTTTTAGAAGGCTCTTTAGTGTGCTGAGGCGCACAGGGGAGATGGCCGCTTGCACACAACTTCACACAAATTCACTCGACACAGGAAACCATCACCGCTGACGACGCTGTACACTAGCCACTTGATTCCTCAAAGTATGAAATGGAGCAGAACATCTGAAACGCTCGGCTCCGAAGCAAAAAGCTGAATATGCGCTACACCAGCTGCTCATTTATACTCACACTGTGATCAGCTGCAGCTGGATGAAATCAGCACATGCCAATGTTCATTGGCTTGTTTTAATACACTTGAAGTGGATTGGTCTTGAAGCGAGATGTGAAGGGCGTGCCTCGGAGTGACCGACTGAAAGGAAAACCTTCTTCTTGAACATAAATATAATGTTTAATAATTGTATGTTCATACTTTAATAATGATAATTTCCTTTATATTAATTGTCCCTAATACCTGTGTACTTCCATAGTAACTAGATGTGTATCTAGTATGTAACCACAGTGTAAGTACACATTGCT
>JAUCMS010000048.1:10117327-10128673 GCA_032357445.1 Enteromius radiatus
CAGCATGTGAAATTGATTGTCAATCAGTGTTGCTTCTTAAGTGGGCAGTTTGATTTCACAGAAGTGTGATTGACTTGAAGTTACATTGTGTTGTTTAAGTGTTTGCTTAATTTTTTTGAGCAGTGTATATATATGTTTGTGTGTATATATATGTATATATATATATATGTGTGTGTGTGTATGTGTGTGTATATATATATATATATATATATATATAAATATAGAAAAACAATTTATTTTTGTAATTCAATTTCTATATATTTTTAGTACATAAAGTTATTTATACATTTTTATTTCAGCTTTATTATTTTTTTTTTAATATGCTGATTTACAGTGATTAGTTATAATTGGATTAATATTGAGTTGTTCTCTGTCACTGTAGTTTAGCAAATAATCAATATGCAGATCAGCGTTGCTAAATGTTTGAACATTGTGTCCAAACAGGGGCACCAGAACAGATGGGTGGCAGCAGCAGCAGCAGTTCTCGTCCCCCGTCTCATCCCTATAGTCACCAGTCATCTCCACTGTCCCCTCGCCCCCAGGACAACCTGCAGCAGAGACCTAGCGTTCTGCACAATACCAGCTCAAAGAGCCTCCCCAATTCTGAGCACAACAGTCCCTCTGTGCTGCGGTGAGTCTTCGCTGCTCATATTGCTGCCTGATGGTCAGTCTTCTGAGATAAACAACATCATTTGTTTACTTTTTAACTTTCTTCAGGCCACCAGGATCTGCTCGCTACCAGGGCTTCAGTGGGCACCTTCGGTCTGGTTTAGCCAATGAGGGTTACCCATCCGGTACAGACTCAAATTCTAAAGATTCAAACAGAGATGGGGGGAAAAGTCATGGGCGTGGAGGTCTGCCCAAACATCAGGACCTTTCATCCTCTTCCAAGTCTGACCCCAAGCTGGCCAGTCCTGGTGCCGGTGGGTCATACCCCTCTCCATACAGCCAGGCCCCTGGTGCCCACCTTGGTCTGCCTACAAGTCGAGGGCACCCCATGCATGCTTCCGAAATCAACAGTGGCAGCAGTTCTATCCCGTCCCGCGGTGGGGATGGCATCAGCAGCGCGTCAAGTAGGGAAAAGACTCAAAACAAAATGATGTCCATACAGGAACACGATCTTCGAGCACTCGGTAAGACCACCATGACAGCGGCCAACTTCATAAACGCGATAATCATGCATCAAATTTCTTGTGATGCGGCGATGCCAGAGACTGGTGCGCTCGCGACCAACGGCACCTGCGATGGTAAGACGCTCTGGGACCTTTGGGCTGTTAACGCCACCTTCCCTCCCCTCCCCTCCCCTCCCCTCCCTGTCCTTCCTGTTCTTTACCAATCCACCCAACACCTTCCATCTCTCCACCCTTCCTCTACCCCTCCTGTGCCCCTGCCCCATCCCCATCCCCTTACGTCTGTGGCCTAGTGCACGCTTGTGGTGGTTGGCATTGATCAGAATCAACCTGGTTTTAATTTTTTTTTTTTTTCATTTTTTCTTTTAAATATGCTTCTACCTATTGCTTTTTATATATATTTTTGGCATCTGAAGTATTGCTTAAAGACCACCAAAGGTTTACCTCCCCTTTTGCATCACCTAAACCTATCTGACCATTAGCCAAATCCAAATTTTGAGGGGAGATTCTGCATGTTTCAGTCCAAACTTCCACAAATTAATGTAATGAGCTTCTGCTCTGTAACGGCCACAGGCGTATATCTTAGTGGACTGATAATTCACTCTACGCCCTAATGGTCCGGCATGACGTGTCTGGAAACAAGCTTTTCTAGACCAGAGGTCCTGAGGTGAACTTTAAGAGCTCAGTCATTCAACAGTCATGTGGTTGCTCATCGTTTCATAATGCCTTTATTGGCTTGCCTCTTGTGTTCCCCCTTTTACCTTTTTTTTCTTTATTAATTTGGGGAACATTCCATACCGCTACATGTTTGCTTCCTATTTCATTTCCTTTTTTGTTGAGGGAGGGCACTGGCAATTTGACAGTTTAATACCTGCATGAGCCAAACAAAGTTATAAAGAAAGAAGATCAAGATAGATCTGGAGCTGAATGATTGTCAAGGTGTTTGGTTCTTAATGGTTGTTAAATATCTGGAATCTTCCACCATCTTTTCGAATCTACAGCCAAAAGATTAAAATATCGCTACTATCAAACACTGAAGTCTTGCTCTAGATTGAGAAGAGAGAAGTCACTTATAGTGTTACCAAAGATAACAAGTTTAAAATAAATTAAGTTCTTTTGAACTGTCTTTTTATCAAAGAAAAAAAAAACACTATCCACAAAGTATTAAGCGACACAACTGCTATTTTATTTCATAGTAGCATTGTTATATAGCTATAACTATATAATATAATTTATATTCCATCATTATAATATGTCATTATGTAACAGTTGTACTGTATTTTTGATAACGATAAATGCAGATATGGTGAGCACAAGACACTTTTCAAAGTATATTGTTAGCACCATATTTATTAAATTTATTCATTATTTATATTCAGAAATACTGAAACCGTTATAATCAATAATTCCTCACGATTCACATCTTTGTATTTTACAGATGTTGTTCTTGGATGTGCTTGATTGTTCAGTATTTTGAATTGAATCCATGAGTTGTCAATGTAAATATTACTGCTTTATATATATATGGATATATAATAACTAAATGCATGCATACATACAGTGTATGTGTATATATATATATATTTATATATATATAATATACTGTATGTATGCTTATATGTATATGTAGTTTAAACAATTTATATGTGGGAGACTTTCTCAAAATACCAAGGAATAAATAGAATTAAGTGGAATGGGAAACAGCCCTTAACTAGGTATTACAACATCTGTCACTGACTTATTTACTGTCATGTCAATATATGCTTCATACTATTGTAAAGCTAATAATGGCTTGTGTGAAACCAGTAGGGAAGATCCAGTGTACAGCTGCATTATCCTGGTTTAAATAAAGATAGGATATCCCTGGTTCTTAGCCTGGTAATAAAGCAGACATTTCCACCTCTCCTACCTTTATAGCTCATTTTAAACACGCATTTTGCTTCTGTTTTATTATGTTTTTGTTCAAAGCATTTTTGTTAATCAGCACACTTCGCTACAGTCAGATGCCTTCATAATGTCGGCTTGATCTCTGAACACACATGTGAGCAAGTCATTGAGTACTGTAATCCCAGAGCCTGTATGTGACCGCACTGCTTACACACCCGTCTCTGCTCTTACCCTCAGAGTGATCCAGAGCCTTCTTACACCCTATACTCAACTGCACTTTCATGTTTTCTTCCCTTCTTGTCTACGTGTGCTTCCCTATCCTATCTGCAGCTCACCAAAAGGCACTAGAACAGCTGTACGGGTCTGAGGACAGACTTTCTCCAGGTCAGCAGCCACCTTCAGCTGTCAAGAGCTCTCGAGTGGTTACCCTCGCCCAGCATATCAGTGTAAGTGCCACAGAAATGCCCCAAATTCTAGACGGTTAAATAAAGCAGTTTTAAAATTATTTTGTCAATTTTACCTTTTACAAAGATTACCAAATGTTTTCTATTTACAGGAGGTGATCACTAAAGACTACACCCGCCAGTCACAGCAAGGCCAGATAGGGGGTCAATCATCTCTACAGCCTGTGTTTGGGTATCACAATTCCCCTGTGCTGGATCTCACTCGTCCTCCAAGTGCCCCCCAAGCCCAGACCCCCACAGACCCCAACGCCCGCTATACACCAGAAGGTGCTGCTGGTGAGAGGGAGAGAGGGAGAGACAGGTCTCCTCCTCAGAGTAAGGCCTCTCCAGTGAGTCTGGCTGCTGATGGGATTGAACCTGTTTCACCACCAGGGGCCGTTTCAGAGCCGGAGACACCAGGAGCTGCCTACCCGAATGAACAAGCAGAGCAGGGGTATATAACATACGAGCAGATGCGTTCACACAATAGTGATGGGAGTCAAAATCATTAGAATGAATTGATTCAAACAACGCTTCAGACTGATTCTATCTAGTGGACCCTTTTCACATTTCCTTGGTTTCATAGAGGTAGAAGTCGTCATGATTGGGGGAACTTTCATAGTGGTGGATGGAAAACTACAACAATTATAATTTTTGCATTTCAGTTTGATTGTTAATAGTTTCGGAAGCTGAAAAGGGCCCATTCATTACCAAATCAGGAAATCTATTCGACTCAAAAGGATTCATTCACTAATTGAACATCACCTTTCATTCTGTATATTCATTACTCATTCTCTGTTTTTGTGTCTCAGTATGGGATCTCGTTCACCGGCAAGTAGCTCTCAACCACCAGCTTTCTTCAGTAAACTGACTGAGAGCAACTCTGCTATTGTCAAGAGCAAGAAGGAAATGATTAAGAAGATGGTAGTCAGCGCAGAGGCTGAATTCAGTGAGTTAATAGGACTTAATCTGTTGGATTTTGACTGACATTAATTTCTATCTATATCTATATCTGTATATGTATAATATGTATATGTATGTGTGTGTGTTATTGTTGCTGACTAAATGGCTAAAACGTATCTCTTTCTGTTCTGTTTTAGACCAGGGCCAACCTGGGACAGAAATCTTTAACATGCCTGCCTCTACAAATGCAGGTGAGCAGCTCTTCCAGTTGTTTTTTTTCTCCTCAACAGCAGTTCATTTTATACCACTTTATACCTGTCTTAAGGAAAGCTTGCTTAACAACACTTCACACACTCCTGTTTCTTTAACATAACCACTGTAACTTCTGTTTTAGGACCCGTGAGTGTGCGCAGTCACCCACCACCAGAGGCCAGTGGTAATACTATTGGTCTGGAGGCCATCATCAGGAAAGCCCTCATGGGCAAGTATGATGAACAGATGGACGATCGCTCGCCGTCCAACCCTGTCAACACGATGAGTGTTGGCATGCCAGCTGTTGTTGGGCCGCCAACTTCAGTGGAGGGACGTTCTGAGGACCCCTACTCCCTGCCAGGTGCTCCAAAAAACTCTTGCTACCTTCATGGCTGCATTTTTTTTTTTTTTTTTTTTCCAAGTGCTCACATGTAAATTATTAACAGAATGTGATAGTAAATTGTTACATGATGAGCCTATTTTAAATGTAGTTGTGTTTTCTCATCTTGTGTACTTCTATTTCGTGAGGACGTTTTTTATTAATTTTTTTTATTAATTTTTTAATAATTTGCACCAAGGTAATGGTAAATTTGTTTTGTTGCTTTCATGTCTGCAACAAAAGCAGCATGGTGTCTCCTATGCATAATTTTGCGTTTACACATATTTTTCCCTGGTCAGAATAGTCCTTATAACCTTTTTATAGTTTCACCAGCTGAGAATTATTTTGCGAACCTATTCAGATATGTTTACTTGTCTGACTATCTCGGTTTTCTGTCCTGTGTTTGAATTCAGTTAAATCCAAAGGAGGGCGCTCTAATGGTCGCAAGACTAAGTCTCCTGGTCCTGGTCTGTCTGGAGGAGAGAGACCTTCATCTGCGTCCTCTGTCCACTCTGAGGGAGACTGTAACCGGCACACCCCTCTCACCAACAGAGTGTGGGAGGACAGGCCCTCATCTACAGGTACATGTGTGCGCGCACACACACACACAATCGCAATATGAGTGAGAAGCATCTGCCAACTAAAATCAATTTCAAATCGGTATGTGATAAATTTGAGTTAATGCTCAAGAACTGTATTTTTTCTATTTTTGGAGCAAAATACATTTCATTTATTGATCTATTAATCAAAGAATCCTGAAAATAAATTTATCAGGGATTTCTTAAAAAATATCAAGTAAATTTTCAACATAGATTAACTCTTTCCATGTCAAACACAGAATTATCTGTTATTCATGAGACACCGCTTAGACTGAATTTTCTGGGTTTCTGTGTTTTCACTGTTATATGCTTGGGGGTGTTAATAATCATCTCCTGAGTGAATCTAGAAAGATCTCACATGTAAGCGGAAAGTGTTAAAGGCCTCTGCATGCTTTGGGAGTACTGATGGGAAGTCATCTACTGCAGCTTTGCTTTAATGATAATACTGTATGTGATCCAGTATTGTATTATTTGTAGTATTTGATGTAAAAGAAAAAAAACAATGCTAGAACAAAACTGGCGTTGTTTAAACTTAAACTTGCATGTTCCGGTATTCATACAAAACAATATTTTGGGGTCCATGAAATTTTAGTTAAAATATTGGAATGATTTTAATAGAGAAGCTATTTTTCGGTGTTTCAAAAATGGCTTTTTACTGTATTTCTGATCAAATAGATGCAGCCTTGATGAGCATAAAACATTTGTACCGTGTATATTTATTTTGTATAGAGCATAAATTATGAAAATATTTACATACATTTTTCATGCATTATATTCATATAAATTAATTTATTTAATATATAAATGCAACACATTTTTCCTAAACGTATGTGTATTTATATAGACACAGAATAAACAACAAAAACTTTTATTTTGGATGTGATTTAATCGTTTGACAGCGCTAATTTATATATATATATTCTCTGACCTTTTTTTCCTGGTTCCTCCTCTCAGGCCCCACTCCATTCCCCTGTAACCCCCTGACCATGCAGATGCGTCTCCCCAGTGGGATAATGTCAGGACCCTCACCTTCCCCAACACAGCAGGGCACTTCGGCACCTCCACAGGGCCAGGCTCAACCCCGCACCTGGGAGGAAGAACCCAAACCTCTGCTGTGCTCTCAGTACGAGACCCTGTCAGACAGCGAGTGAACACACACCTCACGCCGCATACACTAGGACTGAACGTTTGCTGCTTATGAACAGAAACTTGTTCCTGTAAACAGGGATGTTCGTGAACACACATGTACTCATGTCCATACTGACATACGGGAACACGCACGTCTATCTGCGCTCATGCCCTCTGATACCTCTACACACATAGTCATGCATACAGAGGCACACATCCCATAACCCACCCCAAGCGCGCACACGCACTCACTCACGCCATCAGTGGAAGTGCATTACATGGCTGCAGACGTGTGTTGATGTGTCAGTGTGTTTGTGAATGCGCACACATGTATTACCGTGTGCGTCACTCCACGACTACTTGTAGGATGAATCACTTTTTAGTTTTTTTTTTATGAATATATAAATATATATATATATATACTTCTATTCGTGTCGTCTTGCAGGCCTTACCAGAGTTGACTCATGGACTCATCTGTTTTGTTGGCGCGTTTTGGAGCATTCCTCATTAGACTGCTCAGGACACACACTCTTATACTGTAATACAACTGCAAATTGTTTTTGTTTTGTTTGTGAGGGTGGCGTAATGCAAAGGCTGGATGAATCCTCTGCAGAAATAAGCACCCCCCCCACACACACACACACCCTCTAAGTTCTCATGTGCAGTCCTTCATGATGGTTGCCAAGATGACCCTGTTCTTTTGTTTTTACGCATCTGATGCTGTTGGGCCATCCGAGTATGTGTGTGATGAAACAAGACCTTCAGAGAGGCAGGCTAGCTGAAGCCTGCGCTAAACTATACTGGTTTTTGAAGCAGATTTCATTTTATCCTGTAACATTCTGTCCTTACCGTGCTTCTTCTGAGAGTTTACATAGGCGGCCAAATCATTGGTTTACAGGGTACACATAATGTTCATTTGTTAACATCAAACCTTCGTTTTTTTTTTACTTTAGTTTCGACACGCAGAAGTGATTCTAGCTGACCAATAATACGTTGTCTTTTCCGTCATCTCTCATTGATAGTAGATGTGCAAGATGTTTAGTTTCAAACTTTTTTATGTACGTGAACCGTTGCAATTTTTTCTTTTTTTTGTAATGAGTTAAGCACTTAGTCAGCATATGGTTCCTGTCGGTGTAGTTCAATGGATGCCGACCCGAATGCAACTTTTTACAGCATTTATTTTCCTTTTTCTTATACAGTGTTTTGTTGATTTGTTTTGTCACCTACCTAGTCAAGTGTTCCACTCTCTTGCGACAATCACTGGCAGAGAGTTGAGCGAGTGGACGCATCTTTAGGGGAAGCTGCTTGATCAGGTCTGAACGTCCCAGCAGACCTGATTTTTGTTTTTCACGTCATCTATTTGTTGAAGAGTTATAGCCATGCTGTTTGGCCAGTCCTTTGACATGACACTCACTGAGAGCTGCTTTACTTTCGCTCTTTGTGCTTGAACGAAGGGTTCGGGATGTGTTTGTTTTTTTTTTTCCTTCTGTGGGCTCTTTTAAGGAGATATATCCTGCTTAATAAAATAAAATGGAGGTTGGCATATGGCACACCTCACGTAACCTGTAGTCCTTCACTCTGTACAGTTTTAAAGATAATTCTAGTGTTAAGTGCCATGTATTTGACATATACATTTCTGAACTTAAAACTACCAAGTGACTACGCACAATTGTTTTTTTTCCCCTCCTTGTTATGCCAGGGTTGTACAATTTGTCACGCAGGCACAATTTAAAACCGTGAAGGAGACATTTATCCTGTCAGTCTCCTCTCCAAAACGCCTCTCTTTCGGACCACCTCAGCGGTGGGGTTACTAATTGCTTTGCATGCATATTAGATATAATGAAATGTTTTAATTCGTATTGTTTGACTTTTATTTGTCACATGGTTTTACTATAAAATGGTATCTTTAACAGTTCAAACTGCAATGCTCTTTGTAATCTCCAGACTTTGGGGATATTTTTGGAAGCTAATTAAAAGATGAAATGTCAAAGTTCAGCAGTGGGTTTTATCCGGTGGGGGCTTTTGTTGCTTTGGTGGTCGAGGACAGTTTTAGTGCACTACCTAGTGTGGTTTTGTGAAATGGGGCTTTATCTTCAGTCACTTCAATCCCAGATACACTCTCATCGAGATCCCTGAACGGGGTGTGCGAACAGCTATACTTTTTTTAAATTATTTTTTAAAAACAATAACATCTACACAGACATCACAGAATGCTCTGCTCTGATTTTGAGATTCATTCTCTAACATATCACTCCAGACAGTATTGTATTTAGTGGACAAGTCACTCTAAAGTTCAGTGTTTTCTTGTATAGCGAGCCCTCTTTCCTCTATATTGACTGTTTGTTTGACCTTTTTAACTGAGGACAGTATTGCACTTTCCTTAGATGAGGAGGCGTTCTTATTTGTAAGTGATAAACGTAAATGAAGCTGAGATTAAAACAAATGAAGAGGAGTGAGATGGGAAAACCGTAATCGTCGCCCCTCTTAAGATGGGAAAGGTTAAGTGGGTATTTGGGTGGCTGTTTTTGTACAACCATTTTGTGCATATTGCTTTTTTTTTTTCTTTCTTTTTTTATTAAGACCCACTGTATTATAGCGAGGAGTGTAAATAGACCTAAAAGGATGTACATATTTATGTGATTTGCTGCAAGATTGATATTCACACTGTTGTATTTCAACATGGCCACCAGCAAGCTTTGTGGATAGCAGTGTAAAAATTAAACGGAAAAAAAAAACAGACACTGCCTTAATGTTTAAATAAAAAGCTTATTGCCATTGATTTGTTTGTCTTCTTTTATTGTGCCAGTCTTGTGATTTACATTGTGCTTGTTGGTAGTGCTGGATCAGTTCATAATGGGCATATAAACACAATCAGGTTTATGAAGATACCTAAAATGTTTAATTCAGGGGTGGGAGATATTGCCTGTATACACCTCCAGTTCTAGGGCTGCCTAAACTTAATTGCTGATTCTCTGGTTGTAAGAGGACCAGAGTTGTTGTGTTGCTTTGTAGGGCTGCACAATTGGGCTGGGACTAGGAGGACTAACAGTAATTGTTAGATTTTAAATGGCGGCGAGCTGAAAGGTGTATTTCAGCCGTAGTGTTGCTGTCGGCACCATAGAGATATAAATACCTAGACACATCATTGGCCACTTTGAGCCGTTGCTGTGATACGTCAACGCTTCCGCCATCTTTCTCCGGGTAAGACTGCTTTAAAAACCAATGTTGATGAATGGAGGAAATGTTTTTTTTTTTTTTTTTAGCCAAATCACGATAAAGTTTTCCATGGTTTGTGATATGCATGGAATTAAAACAAATCTGCCTCCAGTTATTTAGTCAGGCTTGGAAAAAAAATGTATTTTGTAAAAGAAATTATGAAAGCTCACACTCGTACTCCTGTTGATTTTGTTTAACAATTATAACATTAATGTAATATATACATGTAATGTCATTTTAATGTACACTAAATTAAATTAAGTTTTTTTTTATTGCTTTCTCTGCCTTCAACCCCAACATTTTAACCTGCCTCAGGTCAGAACACAGCTCAATCCTTTGAAATACTGGGGAAAAAAAATAAGTACTAACAATTTTCAATCTTTGAATAAAATCAGTGAATACAAATCAAACAGTGACATTTACATGACACTCTATATATATACTCCACAACAAACATAATCAAATGTAGCTAAATGATAATCCTTTATGGATCCGGTGAAACATACAGTGATAAAATATTATACACTGATACAGGAAAAGTGATATGTGATGATAAAAAGTATATAGTACAAGTTGCAGTAAAGTAAATGTAATAATGTACAACAGTAAAATAACAAGTGATATAATAGATTTATTATAACAACCATTATATGTACAATACCATATAAATGAATAACAATAGATAAATAATAGAAAATAGAATGTAATATAAAAGATGGAATAATACAGAATAAATAATGAAGAATAAATATAGTAGATTAAGAAGTAAATTAAATAATAGTGAAAAGGCTGTGGTAGTATTGTTTCTTGGAAATGCAGAACTGGCTTTCTTCAGATTTCTTTAAGGCTCGTGTGCTCCTGTTTGCAACTGGCTGAAAAGGAAAAAAATATATATAATCAGTCCAGAGTTTTATGATAAGATATCAAATAATATTAATTATATTAAATATAAATTATAATCTAGTGATCTTTGTAAGTGAGTAATGAAATTAAAGGGAGATGCTTTAGCTCCTCCTGACACTCTTGTCAAAGTGATCACTGGACATATTATGCTCATAACACAATTTACTTAATGATATAAATTGCAATACAAGTTAATACTTTACTTGTTAATAGTTACTAAACGTAAGTTATACACTGGTGGCTAATTAGGCTGGTAACATAATGACCAAAAACACCATAAACAATTATGTCTTACCAGTCTTGCTTCGTCTTTAACTTTTAGTGTTTTTTAGCTGCAGGGGGAAAGGTAAGTTGGCCGGATGGCCAGCTCTAGGAAGGGATCTGGTCATCCCAAACGTCTTACATTTAAAGGTGCCATAGAATGTAAATCTGAATTGACCTTGGCATGGCTGAATAATAACAGTTCAGTACATGGACATAACATACTGTGAGTCTCAAACACCATC
>JAUCMS010000048.1:10138440-10149196 GCA_032357445.1 Enteromius radiatus
ACAAATATATTATGTAAAGAAAAACTTTTATTTTGGATGCGATTAATCGCGATTAATCATTGCCCAGCACTAAATTTAAGACATTAAGACATTTAAGGCTAAGACATTTTGCATGTTGGTTGATATTTGAATAGTGGGAGATAATAAATGCTCCAAAAATTTTTATTTATTTATTTTTTTTAATCTATACTGCACAACCTTCCAATTACAGAAACACAACCTAAAAACTGGGTTTTAGGGTCAAACAATGAGTTATTGAGCTTATATGTTGGCATGGCAACATATATCATTACTTCAACTATTAACATCAGTTAAGACTACCTGAGAGATAAGCGTGTCACATGCGAGGGCCAGACCGCATCCTGTGGCTGTTGTGGTCACATTAACAGTCTGAGGGAGACAAATGATGATTTAGCAGTGCAATTACCCAAAAACTGTCCCCTTATCTCACACAGTTTCTTAGAGATACAGATATTGGATTTTTGAATGGATCAACTTCCAAAGGAAATAGGAAAGAGTCTTGTGTCCAAAAAACAGATGTGACTAGACACTGAGGCTTTAAAATTTCTCAGTGAAGCAAATTAGGGTCATTAGCATCAGAAGGATTTAATTATAGAAGTTTAATCATTTATTATAATAAATATTATAATTTGATTATAATAACATTTTATTATTAGAGAGATGTAACAACTGAAAGTAAACTAACATAAAAATAAGGTAAACTGACAGAAAAACTGTATTTGTAACAGTCACTGGGACATTAGCTTCAATTTCTGTACTGAATTTACTGAATTCAGGATAATTATAGTACAATAATGTAATGTACAATCCTTCAAGTTATGGTTTATATGGTTCCTTTTAACAATGAAAATACAAATCTGTTATTCTATCCTATTATTTGAAAGTACTGCCCATTTAGTAATCATTTGTATCTCTCAAGGTACAGTTTTTGCAAAAAAAAAAAAATTCTGACAGTTCCATTACAGATAACGGAGGATGAATTACCACAGAGGCCAGGGCATATCCGGCCAGTTCAGTATTTCCTAGGTGACCACAAAATATAGTGATGACGAATGGCAATAGGAAGTTTAGGATCCTGGAGATGAGCTGTGGAAGATGAAAATTCTGATTTAAACAGGGAACATAAGCTTACAAAAATAAAATATATATGAAAAAAAAATTCCACTTTTAAAATAAATACCAAAAATGAATCTATGTATTGTGTGGTTATATGCTAGCCTGGGCCCACCCATACGTCCTGTGACCATACATTCAACTTCGCGAGCAAAGTCAGTCTGGCAAAGCTTCCGCAGCAGTTCTGTGACCGGAAACCATACCGGATTGACCCGTCTCTTGGACAACCGTCAACCCAATGTTTCGTAACCTATCGACGATGCTCAATTGCTTGATAAACACTTTGAAAATAATCACTGAATGACTGTAAATACCAGCTACTCTCATATTAATCTGGCAAAACCGGCAGAAATCACTTGATGACATTTTCCTACTGCTTTAATGAAGCTAGCTACAATTCAGGTTACGTCGCTACGCCTATGTCATTGGAATGAGTGGTCTGATTGGTTGTAGATTTGTCCAGTAGTATACAAAGGCATCTGATGGACGCATTAAGGTAGCTTGGCCAGACTAAGCTCCTATGAGCTTTATAGTTTTGGAAGTCAGGCTAGGTATATGCTTTATATATGAGTATTCATTTATTTCTCTGATTGTTTATTTGTTTGTCTGTGTTTGTATGTTTTAATTTATATTTCTTTCTTTAGTATTATTTTTAATTAATATATTTGGTAAAAATTCACAATAATGTTCATTCCCTTTCAGTCAGTCACTCCAAGTCACGTCAGATATGATCGACGAATAGGGATCTGGTTTCGAGAGACTTCGAGTGTATTAAAACACGCCAATGAACATTGGCATGCGCTGATTGCCTTCAGATGCAGCTGTTCACAGCGTGAGTATAAATGAGCAGCTGGTGCAGCGCATATTCAGGTTATTACTTTGAAGCCGAGCGGACATTGTTCAGCTCCCTTTCTACTTTGAGAGAAAGATTAGTGGCTGGCATGATGGCGTTCCAGCAGTGGTCGTTCCAGTGTCGAGTGGGTTGCCACATCAGGTTGCATTATCCCCTGTTGTGTGCAAGTGGCTATCTCCCTGTGCACCTCAGTACACTAAAAGAGCTTTTCTAAAAGATTAAAAAGTTCACAGGTGGAACGTCTTTTTAAAGATGCCCTTCCACCCATGTGTTTCTGGATGTGGCCGTTAACTGGTGCTGGGTGATGATCGCTGCCTTTCATGCCTGGGCTTTAGGCGTGTTGAGGTGGCTTTCGTGGATGAGTCATGTTCTCATTGTGGGAAGAGAAACATCACAGAGCTGCAGAACAGACTCCGCAACCTGCAAAGGGGCCGGGGTAACCGTTCCTCTGCCCAGATCTAGGGCTCCCCCTGACAGACAGCTGGGCGAGCACTACTTCTGTTAGCTAGTCTCCAATGGTGCTGTACCACTGCTGAGTGGCCGGGCCACCGGCTCGGCTCATCAGTGAAAACCTGAATATGCACTGCACCTGCTCATTTATACTCACGCTGTGATCAGCTGCAGCTGGATGCAATCAGCGCATTCCAACGTTCATTGGCATGTTTTAATACACTTGAAGTGGATTGGTCTCTCGAAGCGAGATCCCTATTCGTCGTTCATATCTGACATGACATCTCTGTTCCCTTCTTCAGGGAATGAGGGTTACATATGTAACCGAGATGTTATTTAACATTAGTTAACATTAGTAATGAACTAAGAATGAACAATATTTCTGCAGAATTAATCATAGTTAATCTTAATTTCAGCATTTACAATTGCATTACTAAAATCACAAGTTGTGTTTGTGAACTAAAGTTCACTGTTTGTTTATGTTAGTTAATACATTTGACACCTTATTGTAAAGTCTTACCATTTATTTATTTATTTTTTATTATTACTATTTTGTTGATGTTGTTTTGAAGTACACAGACACTTAACTAAGATGAAATTGGAAGATTTAAAACAGGAGCATTATTAACCTCAGTTATAAAATAACTATACTAACTATAATAACTATATAACAATAATAACTTAAGTTACAGGCATAGGTCCAAAACCAAACAAGAACATACACACCTGAACCAGTCTCAGCTGGCAAAGCCTTTGTATTTAAAGTTTAAAGTGAGTTTCAGCACTTTTGGAGTACATGAGAGAGACATGGAACAAAGAGAGAACTCACCAGGGGCCCGGACAGGCGCAAGACGTGGTAGAGCTCCTCTCTGTAGGCCAGGGGAACCCAGCGACGCACACAGCTGCAGCGGAAGAGTTTAGAACTAGGTGCTGTTGCCTCGGTGATTTGTTCATGGCTTGCCAGGGGCCCGCAAGTCTCAGGCATTCCAACTTTATCCATTCAGCCGTTGAGTGCAAGAAAATAAGAGAAAAGGATGAAGAGAGAGAGCAGGACTGAGAAAATAATAGGAGCAATATAGGAATGAGACGGCTTCTCTCCAGCAGTGATTTTTCCAAAAACGTTATCAGTCCATGGAGGCAGAAAAATCAAATAGTGCTGAGGCACTGTTTAAGTAACCTGCTGCCTTCAGTAACTAAGGGAGCCCAAGAAAGGCAGGTCACAAGCAAGCGCTTTATAATTCCCTGTATGGAGTACAGCAGCTCTGAGGGAGGCTGTAAGGGGTGGGTTAGCCTTTCATACTTCTTAAACGCAGCGGTAATCTTATCAGGAATGCCTGTGTAAATAACAGATTGCTGTTCCTTTGAGGAGCCCATGCTAGAGCATTACTTTCTAAGTTGTCAGTTTTCTTAATGCAGCATAATGAGCAGGAACAGATGATCTTTGGGACAGATGATCCCAAAAGAAGCCTTTAACCTGTGTGGCGGGAAGCCCAGATGGAGGTAAACTTGTAAACTTGGAGAAAAGTAAAGTATATAATTGCAAACCACGTCTAGACTGTTTTCACAAGGATAATATGTGACCCTGCTGGGGTATATTTGTGCATTGCAAGGGTCAACATTATATATATATATATATATATATATATATTATCTATGGTACATTTATTAAAATATATTAAATATGTTAAAACTTAATGTAACTTAACAGTAATGTGCTTTGCTACGAACTTAATTTAGACAATTTTAAAGGTGTATAAAGGTGTTTTAAAATTTTTCTTTTCTTTTTTTCTGCATCCTCAGATTCCAGATAATGTATCTCAACTAAATACTGTCTGAGCCTAACAAATCATACATCAATGTATAATCTCAATTTGGAGAAATTGACACAACACTGGTTTTGTGGTCCAGGGTCACATATGTGTCAGAAAGTGTTAATTTAGCTTATTTATTTGGCAAACTGACCTAAATAATTCAGTCCACCTAGTATATCACTATTTGTAATATACTGCACATTACCTCTTGGTATCTTGCCATGGATCTCCAGCACATCATGGTTGGCATATCACACACAACCTTTGGTCACTAACTTGCCTATTCGGTTAAACAGTAATGCTTAACCTCTGTCAACCAAGTCTTGCACAACCTGTGCTGATTATTCAGTAAACTAGACGTTTTGAAACTAGTCAGAAAAGTGTGTTCAAATATGAATAAATAATTTTTTTCTGCTGAAAAAAGATTAATAATGTAATAATATGCAATATTAATAATAAAACTGCTTTAAGGATATGTTGAAAAGGAAATGTTAAATTATTGTATATACAAACATATTTAATTTTATTTCTGTATTAAAGAAACATGTATATATATGTACAGCTGTGGGGAAAAAAAATAAGAGACCAGTTTAATTTTAGCAATTTACTCCTAAATCAGTATCTCTCTGAGTATGACAAGCATTTGATGCCAGTCTTTGTTAAATTTCTACACAAACAGAATTCATTCTGTTTATTGATGTATTATTTGGTGAGCACCTGAATCCAATTGTATTTAATGGGAAAAGTATAAAAAGCACTGCTGTAATCAACACTATCCTCTTGCAGTGTGACCAGTTGGATGGTAAAAATTGCTAGAAGTCTTTCAAAGTAATTAGAAATGAAAAAATGAACACTAAACATGCCAAAAACAGTGAAAAGAAAGGTTTTGAGTTAAGAAAAAAAAGGCTCAATCCTAGATATACTGGTACAAGGATTCAGTGAGTGTCAAGTTGCTTTTATATATATATATATATATATATATATATATTCAACAGTCTTTATCTCTGAATTTCTAGTCATGTAATATACAATATGTGTATATCTCTATGGCTATAAATTTAAAACAACCTTTAGTCTTTCCTGTGTAATTTATCTGTGTCTTATCTGATATGCAGTAAGAAATGCTGAAGACTGAAAGGTGAGATGGCAGGGGAATGAAAGGAATGAAAGTTATATGCAATAAAACAGTTGATCTTCTTTTACACATGCATGACACACGCAGTATACACAAAAGCATAGCCTACAGTACATTGTGTATAGTATGAACATTAACATGAATACACTATGAAGTTCTCAGATTCTCTCCTCTGAATGCTCATTCATCAACCTTTGAGGTTGTTTCACCGAACAGCTCTACAATGCATTCTACAATGCATATTGCTGCTGTTCAAACAAATACATACATTGGGAAATGACAATGTAAAAGTTAAATCAAGACTTAAAGAGTTTAAAACAAACAAACAAACAAACTGACTTAAAGAGAAAATTAACTGTTAAAGATTATGTACCAGGTACTGTACAGAACAGGTTCTGTACTAATTAAACAAACTAATTATTGACACTGATCATATGGCTGTTTATAGGGTCACATGTTTTTGCTTTCTTAGAAAATGCTTGTTTCATTGAAGAGAACTTGGTCAGAACTTCCAATCAAAAAAAGTTGTCACAGTCTTGTAAGAGTTTAAGTGGATTTAAGTCTTTTTTTCAACTGAACTTGTATTATTAATAGACCTGTATTGTGAATAATTTAATGCATTTGATCTTAGTATTATTTGTGTGTGTGACAAAAAGAGAGAGGAATACATCAGTCAAAATAAAACATTTTGGTGTCTGTAGGCCCATACATAAATTTGCAAACCTTGATTTTGCTATTCTTTTATGAATCTGTGTGTGTATTTTATCTACACTTTAAATTTGATCAAGAACATCATTAACTTACAGTGGTCAAACTAGGCCCCCTGGTGGATAATAATCAGCTCCCAATAGTATATTTTATCAGATTTGTATTACTTTATCTTTATTTCCTGTACTTGTCCGTAATATTATTGCCCAGTGTCACCTTCACTCAACACAGATATCACATAAACACTGAAGGAATGTATGATTCATTTTGGGTTGGGACATATATTTTTATATTTAATGCTTTTGGCATTGACATCCATTATAGAACATTCAATTTCTCTTATCACAGATGATTTATGGCTATGAGACTATATCTTTATAGGATTTCTCTCTTTTCATCCTTCCCATTACTTCTGAGGAGCTTGTGATGACACTTAAAAGACATTCAGCCTATTTTTGCACAACACTAAAAGGTCTGTGACCGTGAGGGGAGGTGATTTAAATTCCTGTTAAGCGCTGTAAAGTGACATAATATAAAGCATTGGTGTGAAGACACAAACCTCTCCAGACCTCACACAATCTTTGGATTTGGCATTTTCCAGAGAACTGTTGCACAAAGCTTTGGTAAGTAAAACAGGCTCTGAATTTCTTGCCATCATTTACTCCCCAATAAAAAAGTATGCATTACTATGCATACTTTTTTATGCATACGGTGAAAGTCAATAGAATTCAGTGTTGTTTAAGACCCCACCAACATTAGGTTTAAGATAATTTTCTTAAATATATCTGGCAAAATATGAATTCAGTTGAAAACTATTTCCATAAATCATTCCATAGATCAGATTTTTCATACATTTTTCCAGACTTGTTTAGATGTCTTTTTGTTATTCCAGATGTACAAAGATGAATGTGGTTAATGTTTCTCTGCTCCTGCTGTGCTTTGTCTGTCATGTAAAAGGTAATGTATAACTTACTGTTTTTAAAGCCTGATGCTCGCAAGGAATTTTACCAAATGTTGTTCAGTACATCAAAACAGTGAGTTTTAAACTGTGAAGTATTATTATAGGACAAATACAGTGTATTAACATCTACTGTAAAAGTTTTAGTTTCTTATGCCTGAATAAATTGCTCAGTAGTTAATTCTCTCTAAACAGCCGTCACCGTTGTGTCATGTCCACTGGCCACCGGGAACTTTATTCGGACAAAGGTTGAGAAAACTGTTACTCTGACTTGTATGACTGATGAAGGTATCAACCCATCCAACCAAAATGAATTGCAGTGGTTCCGCAATAACGTCCAGGTGAACCTGGCAGAAGAAAACCGCCAGTCCCCAAGTAGTCTTTGTGTACAGACTGTGACTAAAGAGGATGACGGAGTTGTCTTTATCTGTCAACTGAAGGGTAATGCAAGTGTGAACAGCTCCATCGAGTTTGATGTCCAGTGTAAGTTTAATATATAGAAATACTTTGGGGAATATAAGTAAACAAAAAAAGGGTCAGTTGGCAGGTTTGAGTTCCATTTCTTTTCAGTTCAGTAGTTTCAGAATGAACTCCACAAGGAATCTATTTTCATTAAACGTACAAACCAAGGTTATATTCATTTTTTACAGTGTCGTTGCAATGACAATGGGTCTCCAAACCATAAAAAGTTTTACATTTTAAGCAATAAAAATGCTTTAAATTAGTTATTAATTTAAGTATTTTAAACTGACTATAAAATTTGAAATGGGCATTGGAGTGGAATATTCCTCCAAAATAAATTGGAATGGAACTAAGTAGAAACACTTGCGATGTATATGCTGCTGCATTATACGAGTGGCTGATGAAAAATGGTTGTTTTTTTCTTTTTGGGTGGTGCCAAAACAAAATAGTTAGCAGAATTGTCAGGAACTGTTTTATTTTAAGCTTTGAATGCCATTATATTACAGATCCCCCAGACCTTAATGACACTAAGGAAGTATTTGTTGAAGAAACAAGTGATGTTGTTCTGTCCTGTGATGTCCGTGCCAAGCCACCTGTAACTGTGGCTTGGAAAAAGAATGGTGAAATTCTGGATCTGATCTCTGGCAGTTACAAGTCAACCAATAATGGCATTACCGCTCAGTTATCAATCACAAAAGCTAAGCGCGATGTACATCAAGGAAAGTACATCTGTGAAGTAAATTCATCTGTCTATGGAATTATGGGCAGGACATTTAATGTTACGGTTGAAGGTTTGTGGTCCTGTTGTATGCTTATTTGAACTTTTTGTACTCTGTTTTACTTAATATTTTATGTTTAATTATGTTAAATTTTTGAAAGGTATATTTAATTTTCTTCTCTCTTAGATAAAGTGGTACGATTCCCTTTAGGACCCACAATTGCTGGAGTGGTGGTGGTTGTATGCACAATTGTATTCGCTCTCATTTCTAGGAGGAATAAAATAATAAAGGTAAGTAAGCTTTATTTATGATTAACATTATGATAACAAAAAGACAATGGACATGTTTAAAATAAAGTAGCTTATATAACATTTATTTATTTATTTATTTTTAATGTTGGAAACCTTTAAAAAGTTTTTGACTTTTTGGTGTCCTGCAGTGCATTAAACCAAATTGAATATCTCCACATGGAATTGGAATTTTCAAGAATTTAAACCACAGCATGGAGAAGATCAGACATGCAGAAGATCATACTGGACCGCAAATAGCCATTACTTGACTGGCAAATAAAACACCACTCTTTTGTAGAATTTAGTAATTTAAAAACAAAAGTCTCCTTTAATTCCTGTTTAGCCTCTTTGTTTTGTTATTGCTAAATTAGAATGGGAAAAGACATCTGTTAAACAACCCTTGTCATTTTTTTAAATTATTTCATTTTGTATTTCCTCTCAGATTACAATGTTATTGAGCAATTGCACTAAAAAAGACATTATACTTTGTCTCTGAGCCAGCAAAGACACTCCTAGATTGATGGCTGCGTTTGTTAGAGACACAGTAAAATAATTTCATTACAGTGAATTGCAGGATATTTTACATTCTCAAGGGCAAGATTTTTATTGTATAAACTGGCCTCTTAAATGTACCTATAAGTCATAAACCTTTAACCATCCACTCATATAACAAGCAATGTGTGGTAGACAATTTTCACTGTTTGCTTTGTACATTGCATATCAGGTTTAATGCTAAGACAAATAAAAAATAAATTATATTTCAGAGTTGTTGAATTTAGGTTTAGGTTTTCCAGTTTTGGGGTTTTTCAGTTGGCTATTTATCAGTGGTACCCAACCCTGGAAGGCCTTCCAACACTCCACGTTTTGAATGTCTCCTTAATCAAACACACCTTATTGGGTCAACGCCTAACCTTTGCGCATTGCCCCTTAAGGGCAAAATTTGAAGAACCCTGATTTAGAACGTCAAAAATAAATCAATCACAGCAGTTTTGGGAATATTTTGGCCATATTATACATTTTAAAAAGACTCCTAGAAAGTTAATTCATGACAAACTTGGGTATTTCTGGGAGGTGCTCCAGGAAGCAAGCTTAATTTACCATCAGCTAAACCCTGAACTCTTGGTTGATCAACCCAAATCTTGCTTACTTGAGGTAGGCTAGTTCCAAAAACGCATCCGGGAGTAAGTTCATTCAGCACAGAGTGTTCCTTGGTTAACACGCAAAACATTCTCAATGAATCGACGGGTCTCTATGGAATCCGACAAAAAGCGAGACATGCTGTTTCTTTCTTCCTCTTTTTCTTCTTCTGTTCAAAGGTCATTTACATACTAGTGTATATTGCCACCTAACCTGTGGTTGTGCAATATTTTTTTTCTGTTTAATCTTTAATCCTTGAGAATAAGAAAAAATAAATAAATAAGATAAGGGAGTTCTAGAGATGGGTCTGCTGCTAGAACTCTGTGTGGCATTTATCTGGTCTCTGATCTGCTGTTAACTTGGTTGGTTGACTTGGATGACCTTGTCTTCAGAAGCAGAGGTTACTCTTGGTCTTACTTTCCTGGGTCGGCCCTCATGTGTGCCAGTTTTGTTGTAGTGCTTGATGGTTTTTGCGACTCCACTTGGGGACACAATTAAAGCAATTTTCCAGACTGAATGACCTTCATTTCTTAAAGTAATGATGGCCAATCGTTTTTCCGATTGGATCTCGCCATAATATGAATTTTAACAGTTGTCCAATAGGTGTCATTAGCCGGGTTTAATTTTAGGGGTTTTCCTCCTGTGTTTTCCTGTGTGCTGTCTTGTCTGACTCTCAGCTGCTGCTGACCTGCTGCGGCACCTGTCTTCGTTTCTGCACTGATTAGCGTTCCTAATTCTCCCTGCCTGTACTGGCTCCCTTTGCCAGATTATTATGTTGGAATATGTCGTATGCGTGATGTCCTGTCCTGTTATTGCTCTATTTTGCCGACAAAAAATCATTCCAAACAGCCATAGACCCACGCAGAACCTGATTTTGCTGAGTTTGGCGTGTCCCTACGTCAACATCTTTGTTGTCCCTGGAACAATATTGTGATTACCCAATCAGATCTGAAGAACCAGTAGGGATGCGCACATCGATGCTGGAGTATCGATATATCGATACTCAGAAGCTTTTAATTTGATATCGATATTTTTTAAAAAGTATCGATATTTTAAATATATTTTAATAATTTCTGCATAACTAAATGTTTTAGCGCTG
>JAUCMS010000048.1:10149296-10160474 GCA_032357445.1 Enteromius radiatus
TCAGGGCTAAATTCAGCCCGGATAACCAGAAAATCCCAGCTTAATTCCTTATCTTGGTTTTGTGCAATACCCCTCAGAACGCCACGCAGCAATAATATATAATATTGTGTGAAATGACGCCCACTGGAGTTTCGTCAGTAGAGCACGCACGCATGCGCTGATATTCTCTGAATTAATGCTAACGTTAACCCTGAAACAAAACCTACTCCGGAGCAGGTTTTCTGCAGAGAGCAAGTTGCTATGGCTACTTGCATACCCTGAAAGTTACCTCCGTTTTTGGAACCGAAAGCTGATGCTATTTGCTTACTTACTTTTAAACGAATATGTCAACATAATCTGCTTTCCAGAACACCCCAACCACCCTCTCCTCCTCCCCCTGGAATTAACAGTTAAACTTGGGCTCTGTGCAGGGTTGCCAGCTTTTCACAGCTAACCCAATCGCTCTTCGGGGGGATTCCCGGTAAAAAAAAATTGCGTTTCGGTGGGCTAAAATACACATTTATGGCGGAGTTCCTCTGATATCGCATTCCATGGGCTAAATATCACGTTATTGGGGTCGCGTCAGGACACGAAAAATATCCTACGGAAAGAATGATAAGTATCCCAAACTTGGCAACACTAGCTCTATGAAAAGAGTTTATCACAACAATGCATTCTTTTTTTCCCCTCACAACAATACATTCGTTTCAAAACAAAGCACCGCGCGTTACGTCACATTTCGAATGCGACGCAAAGGCACGTTCGGCCAATCAGTGTGGGGAAACGGGATACAGTGGGCGAGTCTCTCTTCCACAGGGAGCGGTCCACCAAATTCAAACAGCCACAAGAAACAAAGCAAGGGATAGTTCGATTTCATCAAACTCTACGGTGTGGAAAAACAACGGTAAGTTTGGATTGTAAAGTCGATGAAATGCAATAGTAACCTAAATCTAATGTCACGTTATAGATAGTTTATATACTTTTTTTACTGATTTATTTACTTATTTTAATTAATTTATTTATTTTTGAAAACAGGCAATTTTCAAGATCTCATTATGACTTCCACGATTGTAAGCGGGGTTTGGAGGTCACATACAGTCCTCGATGAGTCAGAACCTGACAGCTCGCCCGAAGCGGCGCAGCAGTTTAAGAAAATGCGCTCCTCCAGCTCGCTGAACTCACTGCGAATGTCTCTGCGCAAGCGGCTGCCCTTAAAATCAGTGCAATCCAACGTGAACATCTCTGAGACCCCCACATGGGAGTCACTACAGATGAACCAAAAGACTAGTGCTGCCCACAAAATGACCCGCAGTGCCAAAAACTCCATTGGAAGCATCTATCAGGTGTGCTTTGTTTTCTTTAAATCCATGAATGCAGATTCATTCAATTGTTTGTTATAGTCATTTGTGTAAGACTGGTGTTTCAAATATATATTTTTATCTTCTAATCAGAGGTTTCAAAAAAGCAGACAGTCACGTCAGGAGTGTCTGGTCATGACACCTGGTAGAACATCAGATGGTGAGGAATGTGATTGCATTGGGACATTGCAAACCCCAAAACGATCTGCTGCTCGTACTACCATCACCCCAAGGCGAACTCCAAGATCAATCAACAAGCGGACTCCTCGAGGTGCCTACACCCCAGAGGCCAGTGACTCTGCTGTTAGGACTGTGAAGACCACGCGCACCAGGAGGCAGCTGGTGCGAATGGCTGCACTCAGAAGCCCTTTTGCATCACCAAACACAATGAACAGCAGGAGGTGAGGGTGCTCAGCTATACATATGCATCACATTTTTTCTTGTTAAACTGTTTTATTTTTATTTTATTTTTTTCATTTTCCCATGAAATCATTTGATGACAACATTTTTGTTCTTAGCAGTGACATATTTCTTTGTGACAGGAAGTTTGATTCGAACATGTATATATACCATATTACTTAAACTGTTATTGCAATATTGTATGTATACTATGCAGTTTGTATGCAGTATAACGACAGCGTAGAATACTGGATCCCACAATTCTTTTAAGAAGAAAAAAAAAGTAAAAATAATTATTTACGTTTCAGACAGCAAAATGTTTAGGCATTTACACAAGAAATAATAAAAATTAAGGTTTTTATTAATCATTATTGTTATTTTTATAGTTTTTTTTATCAATTTAGAATTACATTTATTTTTAGATTTGCATTTTTATTTGAAATGTCTTTTTTCATAAAAAATGTTTCATTTAAAAACATATTTTACATATTTAATTTCATTTAAAGTTTATTTTAAGTAAAATGTTTTTATGTTTTAGGTGTTTATTTTAGGTAACTATAATGACTCCAAACTTGATATTATCAAACACTCAATTAACAAATAAATGTTTGACTAATAGAATTTTAATATTGCTGCCTATAGTATTCAGTATAAGTAGTATGCTTGTATTTCATTCCAAACATATCCCATGATTGTGGGATAAATGATCTCTCTTCTTCAAAGTACTTTAGCATATAGATAATCTTAACACCACACAACATTAGGGTTGACAGATGCAGATATGAAGACAACACATGGTATAACATAATGGCCCTGTCTATCCTGTGACAGGCAGTTTGATGAGGATCTGGATTGTGTATCCAAAGGCCTCCGGAGGCTGAAGCGTCTCTCACAAGCCTTGGATAATGCGATTGGAAAAGAAGATCGGTGAGTACAACAGAAGACCAATTTAATTCTAATTCTGTAAAGAAAGAAAATAATTTCTTCTTTTTTCTTCTTCTTTTCTTCTTTTTTGTTTCAATATTTACATTTTATTAGCTTGATTTCCTTCATTTTGTGAGATGGGGTGAAACGTTTTGCTTGGTTTTAGTTCCTGCTCATGACATTTGGCCATTTCCTGTTTAGGAGTGTGGGCCTCTTACTAACAGTAACCCCCCCCCTAACAGTTGACTATTCAGCAGCTACTCTGCACTGAACCTTAAAAAGTCTCCACACTTCTTAAAATTGATTAATAAGAAGATGTTCTTTACTGCAGCTATAGGAGTTTGGGAATTGTCTAAATTAAAATACTGGAAGAAATGATCACCACCTAACTAGCAGCAAAGTGATTTAAATATCTAAATCTAAGGATTCTGTCTCTAAGACACTGGTTTTGAAGCCATTTTGTTCTCTTAGATGAGACAGATTTATTATGCTGTTTTACTGTTAATAATTATCTTCTAGCTTTTCCTCCTTATCTGAGGGACCCCATTAATCCCCACCCCCCTTTGAATTCCACACATAACTTTTCTCCTGCCAAGATTTTCAAATGGCTCACTCTCATTCCTTGGTGGGAAGCCACAGCTATATGGGACAAGATTTTAGGGCTGCTTGAAATTTTATTTCATTTTACTGGAGTCAGCAATTACAGTAAAATAAATAAATAAAAAAACTTTTAGGCATGTCAACTTGTGATGTTTTTCTGAATGAAGTCAATTTATAATTTTTCTCCTATTCTGCCAGCGACAGATTCAGGGAGTGTCTTATGGAGTAAAGCTAAGGTAAATGTTTTAAAGTATCTTTATTTATTCCTCTTTGTGGCTGTTTGTCCAAGATAGTGAATTTACTGTAGCAGCTACAGTGTAGCTCACTGGATCTGATGCAGTCAGTGCCACACAAAAGCTTATTTGTATTGCATGTTTCAGTTGTTAATATACACCAAACACTTAAGGACCTTTACTTTCTAATTTCAAGAACTAAAACTTACAATGGCTGCTGCTTGTTTGTCTGTTTTCTCCCTTTTTCTTTTTAAAAATTATTGTACTTCTATATTGTGGTTCGGTTTTTGCACAAGGTATTATAACTCAAGGTATTATTGTTAAAATGTCAAAAGTGTTGTTTTCCATATAATGACAAAATTTATGCTGATCGCAGCACAATAATTTTGTAGCCAGTTAGAAGTACGCTTGTACTTGCTTGTATGTATTTTGTAAGCACAAAATACATTTCATTTTCTTTTTTACATGTATGCTAGGGTATACTGTATGCAATGCAAATTGATTGATAATTTATTACATTCAAAGAAAGGATTATGTGAGTTTGATAAATAGTTATCCACTGTATTTACAAGAGTCATATAAACTGTTTTGTGCTCACAAAACAAACTTTTTTAGCTATACATCTTCACTTACTTTTTTCTCGCATAAGCTAGGGTATGTGTACGGTGTGCATGACTCAAATGTCATAATCAGCACAATAGACATGAAATACAACAAACAAAGAAATGTGTTGCAAAACAGAAACACTCTGCAAATAGGCACAGACTACCTCGCAAATATGTCTGTTTCATAAACACAAATTTCTATTTCAAGTACAACTTGAATAAACTAAAACAGGTAAAGCTGCCAGCTGTGTGGACACTAACATTCTTATTTATAATTGATATGGCTTTTTGTTTTTAAGATTTTTCTGTTAATCCGTGAACTTCATATTTGTAGTGCCCTTGCCATAATCGAAATAACCATTGTGCTTATTAATACATTTTAATAAATAAATTAGGCTATCGGTTTTAAAATTGTCAAATTTATAATGAAATTCAAACATTAAATATTTTTTGTGCTCCTTAATGTTGTATGATTGATATCATTTTAGCGCTGCAGTTTAAGTGGCACATGAACTTCTCAAACTATTCTTAGTGGCTAACTGATGCTAGTCCAAGACATTGGCACAGATTCTGTCTAATAAACAATTCTTGTTTCCATTTTAAATTAACCTTAGTTCCCAGGACACGTACAAGATGGATAAAAGAAAAAGGCTGATAAAGACATAAAAATATTTAGGCAAAGAAAAAAAAAAAAAATACAATATAAAAAATATTTTGGCATCTAGTGCTACTTGTGTGTTTCTTTTGTGTTATGAGCATTTGCTGCACATGTGCCATCAAACTAATGAAGATGTTTTTTAGTTTGTGTGTGCTTTTTCTACATTCATTTGCAAAATTGTCTAATTTCTAACTTTCTAAAACTTTTCTCTGCATTCACATGGCTACTTTTGACTTAAAAGGATAGTTCACCCAAATATTTTAATTCTGTCATTAATTGCTCACCCTTGTGTCGTTCCAAACCCAAAAGACTTCAGTTCATCTTCAGAAAACAAATTAAGATATTTCTGATAAAATCAGAGAGCTTTCTGAGCCTCCATTCCCAGTCCCAGATAATAAGACATCGTTAAAATAGTCCATGTGACATCAGTGGTTCAACCCTAATTGTACTAAGCTTTTTGTACAAAAAGGAAATAAAATAAAGACTTTATTCAACAATTCTCCTTGTAACCATTTTCCACTGTTCATGCAAGTATTTTTGGTGAACTAAAAGCTGTTAGCTGTTGGTATACAGACAATTTGACCATCGTTATTTTGTGTGATCATGTAAATGAGTAAAATTAAAATGCTTAATTTTAATTATTAACATGTATTTTTATATATTTTTTTATAAGCATTTGTGTGTTTATAGTTTCTAATAAGGCACCAAATAGCTAGAGTACACCTATAAATTGGATGGGGGAATAGGACAAACACACCTTACTTCTTGTACTTCACTCTATAAATAACCATTGATGGTAATGTGACTGCAGGGTCCAGAACTTGGAGCACTACACAGGGTTCATGAACATGGGCTATAGCTCCACCAAGAGAAATATTTCCAAAGGACTGAGCAGGGCTTCCATCCGAAAATAGACCCAGCACATCCAACAGACTGTCAGCTGCTGGACTGATGTGGCCATGTCAGACATCTGCAAAGCATCTTAAAAAGGCATCTGTTTTCATTATGCTACTAAACATGTATGTTGTGTTTCTCAGTATATGGCAGAAGAAACCTTGTCCAGTATTTTAAATTGACTCTTTTGTTCTGTCTTTCTTTTAAGTGTTTAAGGTAAAGGGCATTACAGCTGCAAATTATGATATATAAGTGCATGATTTTAGTGAATGCACATTCATGGCTGAGTGTTCTTGATGTAATGAAGCATTTGACAGTTCTGCTGTGAAAAAAAAAAACATCAAAAGCTGTGAATACCAAATCTAAGCATATTTAAAATACATGTTTTGAAATAGGTCAAAAGAAAAAGGACAGGTCAAGATTAAAAAACTATCCATTCAACACTACACTGACATAGATACTGATTGTGGGAGATGTTACTAATGTTGTTATGTTTGCTAATTGTCTAACCTATTTAGTTGAAGTTTGTTACTGTCTTGGTACTTTGAGTTTACTGTAAGTTATATTCTATTAGTATTTGTGTTAAAGGAGTATAAAATGCAGAGTATTTTCACAAATTCACCATACAAATATTAAGACACTATTATCATTGATTGTACTTATAGTTTAGTGATCCATATGTCAACATTACCAAAGGAGAATAAAGAGAATTCAAAATTGAGATAAACTGTCTATAAAAATATTACATGCATTTGAGCTTGTTTCAAAGTTGAAATAATGTTTACATGTATTGCCTATGCACTTGGTTTTTTTAGAAAAGGACAAAAACAGCAGAATTGTTTGCTTTTTTATACTTAATAAAAACAATTGTTTTTCTTTTTTTTCTTTTTTTTTTTACATGTAAATAATTGCATTACTTTTCACCATAAGTACTTCTGAATAGTGTTGGGCAGGAAGGCGTTATTGAGTAACGCGTTACTGTAATTTAATTACTTTTTTTTAGTTACAGTAAGTAAGATATTTAATGCGTTATAATTTCCAAAACAGTAATTAGAGTAGTTACAAAGCCGAGGTGGGTATGCGTTACTGTCGCGTTATTTTGCTGGCAGTGTTTTATAATCTAGATTGCAAAATGCATGCAGCGCATGCAGGCCCGGTCCTAATCAATTTGGCACCCTAAGCAAGATTTCAGGGGGCGCCCCATTGCATCGCAGTAAATTCCACTGCTAGTGTATATACTCATAAGGAACTTAATAGCTTTGTCTTGGACATTCTTTTATTTAAATAAAGCAAATGCACATTCAAAACACTTAGAAAGAATTAAAGAAACAAATACAAAAAAATTTAATGAAATTATGAAATACAATATACACTAATGTTGAATTTACTTAAAAAACGTAAGGAAAAAATTAAATAACAGTTACTGGGAAACTTGAATTAATCATTACTTAAATATAAGAGTAATTTTAACAACCATTTTAAGTTTAATTTACTTTAATTGCATTAAATTACCGATTGCCTTAAAAAAAACTAGTAAAGTGAAATAGAAACAGTATGTTGTACTGACAAATGCTTAGTATAGTTTACTTAAACAAGTTATGGTTACTAAAAAAGAACTGTACTTTATCCTTTTCTTTAGGTTTACTCACTGACTTATAATAGCTACTTACTGACTCCCAGAATAAATTATATAATTGCTTTGTTTTACAGTTGTTGTTTTTATTTGCAAATTTAATGTGTTGTCTTGTGTCAGTAGTGTCAGTAAGAGCAAATAGGTTTCTTTTGAAGCCAAATAACTCTGATTTCATGTTGCATCACTGTATAAATAGGATAATTATAACAATATAGACAATGTTCTATGTGTCCAACCAAATGGAACACTATAATGGTAAGTAAAAGAAAACATTTTAGGAAACTCTTATGTGGCATATCATATTTTTGCTTCAGTTGTATTGAAAATGCAACATTAAAGATGACTTTGTTAAATGAGTGAATTCTAGTGAAATATAGCAGAATGCAAGGAATGAGTAAACTGCAGTTTAATATACCATGTCTAACATTAACGATGCACACTTTAACACTGATGTAAAGTTTAACGTGATAAACGCACTTTAGACAACAGCTAGGCTTACAATGGAAAATGAAGAGTGTTTTGATTAACTATTACAAGCTGGGAAAACGTCAGATAACTATGTCAATGCAATTAATGTGGCTGAATAGATCTAATATTTACACATTTGCCTGAGGAAGGAATGATGGGGGTAGTTACATTACTATTTTTCATAACTAGCATCACTAAAATGAACTGAAACTCCGCAAAAACAACAGACATGAGACACATATCTATAGAAAGCTTGAAGTGTCTACTTTTAAATGTCATAACATAGTCAAATGCGACCACGCACACAAGCCACTTTCGTTATCAATAATCATTCGTAAACTTGACATCATCTTTACCATAACATTACCTCTTTGTTGTGTTTTTCTTCTTCTTTTCTTTTTTTCCTCCCCTGGGCGCCAGACACTTTGGGACATTTTGACATGTTGAGCTTGTTGACCCATCAAAAAACGACCACCATGTAGAAGGTAAAGTCTGATTATTCAGAAGGGGGGGGCTATATTATTAGGCTATATTATTATTATTATTGCTACTATTACTTAGTAGGCTTTGCTAGTTAAATTAATGTGGGCATATTCTTTTCTGAAGTCATAATACCAACTAAGAATAGTGAAATTGACAGCCTGTCCTCCAACAAAAAACGACTATATTGGTCGTTTTGTAAGTACTGTATTATGACCTATATTTATGTTTTAAAGGTAAGTGCCCTCTAGCGGGCGTAAAAATAATGACAATGTTGTATTGCATCTGCATGTTTTGTTTAAATGCAGTATGTGGACTTTCCACGCTGATCTCACTGTGATTAAAATGTATTTTAGTAGATACCCGTTACAAAAAGGCAGCAATATCATGTTTCATAGGGATTCACTAGCGCATGCGAACCCATGATTGCTCCATGATCACTGTTGCAGATAGCGGCGCAATTGTTGTATATGCTCTGATGGGTCGTATTTCACTGCTATTGTAAAAACGACCTATGATCATATGCCTCTGCCAGATCTTTGACCGGGAAATGGACCATCCTCATGCTCTGTCATAATTTACTCTCAGCCGGCATATATTTCCCAAGCAAAGCCAACAAACAAGACCTCCTCCATATCCTCAATACAAATTTTCCGGATGCCATTCCTCCATCCACACAAGTTGCGGGCAAAAGACCAAGAAAAACTGCTACTTACCCATCTCCAGTCTCCCCAGCCATGCTTCAAAGACCCACTTTTACACAGGATGTTCTCCACCAAAGCTGCCATCAAAGTGTCCCAGTGGAGCCAATGCGTCTACTGGGGCGCTCTTCATCTGGATCTTCACAATCGGGTTTTCACGGGATGCCGCAATCTCACCTGTGCAGTCTGTAGATCCATCTCCCACCCCTCCTCTTCCTGTCCCTACGTTAATCCTGGTCTGCTCACCCTGACCCTAACTTTACACATTATTTGTTATCAGGTCTCACACACAGATTCCACCCTGGAGTTTCCAGTATTCCCACTGAATCATATATTTGCCCCAACCTGCAGTCCGCCATTACCGATCCAGAGTCAGTGACCCTTCTCATAAAAAAAGAAGTAGAAGCTACATCGTCACTTCTGGCACCTGTTTAGCACCCAATGGCAGAATCTATTTTATTTCGCAGTACACCTCACCTTCGGATGCAAAAGCAGTCCCAAAATTTTCAACATGCTCTCCGAATAATCACTAGATCCACCACCTCATTCACCTCTTCGACGATTTTCTAATCATTTCTCCCTTTTCTGCTGGACTCCCAGGAATTCAAAGCTTCCCTCCCAAAAGAGAAAATACATTGAATCTCCTCACCCATCCCCATTTATCTAAACGCAAACTCCTCTCCGTTCTCAGAGACCTACATTTTGCCATTTTAATTATTCCCCAAGGTCGCCCATTCATTTCTCACCTCCTAGTGCTAGCATCCTCAGTCCCTTCCCTCGAAGACCAAGTTACTTTAACTGATCCCTGTCTGCACAAAATCCAACTCTGGGTTACATTCCTCTTCCAGTGGAACGACCATTCTTTCTTCTACAAAGACCTCCTAGCTGCTCCCATCGACATCAAGCTATACACTGACGCAGCTTCCTTTGTAGGCTTTGGGGGTTTCTACCACAACAGGTGGTTTGCCTCCACCTGGCCTACCGAACTCCCTCCCCACTTGGCTTCTACAACCTTGATCAAAATGTACCCCATTGTAGTCGCCTCCGCTCTTTGGGGTAAGGAATGGGCAGCCTCCTGCATCGTGGTCCACTGTGACAATGAGGCTACCGTCCACTGCATAAACAAACACCGTTCCCACTCCCCTCCCATCATGCCTCTGCTCAGACGTCTCGTCTGGACCTCTGGTCTTTGCCAGTTTGTCATTACAGCCAAACACATCCCCTGCAAAGAAAATACCATAGCTGTCTCTCTGTCTCGTTTTCTGTTTCAGAAATTCAGGATGCTGGACCCAGACGCAGACCCCCAGCCGACCCCAGTTCCTCCCTACTCGCTGCTCATATTCCCATGAATCACCCCGTGAGACCACTCTACGAAGCCACCCTCAACACCATGCTTCAAGCCGTAGCCCCCAGAACACTCCAGTCCTACCTTACAGTGTGGAAATCCTTCAAAACTTTCCACTCAAGCACTTCAAGCCTCAGCAGAGGTTCCTCCCCCTACCACCCATCCCTACGCCACCCAAGCCCATTTTCCCCTCCATCCCATCCATACATTTTATCTCCTCAAAGGCCCTTCCCGCCCCCTAGGCCACTCCTTACCCTTCATTTTCTTTTTCTCATATTACTTTCTTGAATCTCTAACTCTCGTCTCTTTTGGAATGATCGATTGCTCCTGCCTGCTGATCTGCTGAGAGTCTGCTGAGAGTCTGCTGTGTGTTTGTAACTCCTGTATTTTTGTCTTTTTTCTAGTATTTTTGTCTATTACTAGCTGTTTATAGTGATAAATATACAACCCAAACTCCCTGAATATTTCCTATATTATATATCAAATCTATCTGTTTGTTGATCGTTCGCGTTCATTCTAAAACCGCGAGTGCAGCTCGTTAGCATTTCACCTCCCGGTTAGCGTGTCTTTCGAGTCTTCTCTCGCGTTACACTCGAGGATATTATTACTGCTTTTCTAGCATTGTCTCCTTTTATTTAATTGTTTTCTCCCGCTCCATTTAAATTATTGTTTCACTTCTCGTTCGCTCCGCCACTCCGTTTTTTCACAAGTTTATCAAACAACAGAGGTAAGTGAATAAGCCATCAATCTCGGTGAGTATGTCTCCTTCTCTTGTTGTTTGCACGTCATGCCACATGTATAGTTTATCTCTCTCTGTCGGCGATTAGGGTTTCACATGTGATAAATGCAGGGATATAGTTAGGCTGACAGAGAAGATCCTAGAACTAGAGACACGCATCCA
>JAUCMS010000048.1:10173099-10183370 GCA_032357445.1 Enteromius radiatus
GGACTCGAACATTAAGGACTCGGACTTGAGTCCAACTCGGCTCCTTTTGGACTCGGACTTGGACTTGGACTCGATAGATTATGGACTTGGTCTCGACTCTGACTCGACAAAGGTGTACTCGAACCCAACACTACCAGACGCAGGTACAAACTCGGCCTTAGGGGCCACCTTTAACCTGTCTCTGCTCCTCTTTGCAGTCCGGTCTCCTGGTCCACCCTGGAGTGCATCTCCACTGTCTGATCCGCCCAGGTGGTCTTCTCCGCCATCTGGTCAGCCCTGTTGGGCATTTCCGCCATCTGCTCCGCCCAGGTGGGCTTTGCCACAGTCTGATCCACCCTGGTCGACATCTCCGCTGTCTGCTCCACCCTGGTGGGCGTCCCCCCCCGGCTCCTATAGTAGGAGTGTCTGTAAGCCGCTCCTTAAAGGGGGGGCTATGTAATGATCCAGCTGGAAGTGCCAGCGAGATCCGCTAGATGGCAATCCAGCTCCATGTGAACTCATTGTGTGTTTGTCTCCGTTACCTATAACTACACATTTATTATGAACTCCACCCACCTAGTCTGTTGCCATGAACACTCATTAATTTCCTCCACCCCCTTGCCTTGTTTGTGTATGTATAAAAGTCTCATCTGCATCCTGTGAATTCGCTGGTCACTGCGTGTGTAAACCCCTGGTAAAGCCTTTCGTGTTTCTCAGTGCTTTCCTGTAGTTCCCTGTTTCAGATTATCGACCCTTCCTGCTCTCGGACTCTCACTTTCACCTCGCTTCCTGGACACTGTTTGCCGTTTGCCTGACCCACGCTATGTATATTGGATTATTCTGCTGACTTTGCCTTTAATGTTCCCGTTCACCGTTCCAAGACTCTGCTACTGTAGTGTATGTGTAACTAATAAATGTCTGCATATGGATCCGCGTACCTCCCCATCTCCATGTTACAATTAATACCATATGAGAAGGGAGGGTAATGTCTACAGAACCATATTAAACTGTAAAATTACTTTAAAAAGCATAATTTACAATGACAAGTTACAAGTTTTCACTAAAACTATACATTTTCTGCCCCATATATTAAACAAGCACTCAAACGCCCACTAGTTTAACTTATGCTAAATTAATATTTTCCCTGTAAGTTTTATGGGCATTTTACCTTTAAGTCTTCTTTTCTGAAATTGTATCTTTTGAATCTAATTTTTGCATTTGTGCCTTTACCAAGCAAATTAAATAAGTTTTATGTTTTTATCAGTTTTAAATGTATCTCTGCAATGCATCTGAAGTGGCATTTAGATGTATTTACAGTTTAATGCAGCTTAGAGTGACATAGAATGGTAATATATATATATATATATATTAAGACATTTTAAATGTAAAATTAAAACTGTTACTGTTAAGTGAGGCATTGCAATTCAACCATTGAAACCCAAACATAACCCAAACCCCACATTACACTTGTTAACTAATAACTACAATGTACTTTGTCTGTAATTGCAGTGGTTAACTAGTATTTTACTTGGTTAGAACATTAATATGATTATGTAAAGCCAACTCACTCTCAGTGATAAAATTATAATGTGTTTAATGAGCAATTACTGTAATATACAAGGATGCTGTTCCTTAACTTACCCTTTCCCCACAACTCATGGAGTTCCTTTACAGTACAACATCCTGTATTCTCCCCTCCTCTTCTTCCTCTTCATCTTGATCATCAGTCTGGATGCGAATCTGTGGTCCGTCTTTATGAGATTCAGGCTGGCTCTGAGCACGCTCAGGTTTGGGGGTGGAGACAGATGATGAAGGTGGTGATGGCTGCTGAACAGACATGGCTCGACGAAGCAGCGGAGAGCGCTTGCAGGATAGGAAGTCTGGGGATGGGGATAGAAAGTCTGTTTTGGAGGAAAGGCCAAAAGATCCCTGACGGAGCACCATTCGGTTTTTTTTGGAGCGTGAACCATGCTCGAACTCAAGAGTGGAGAGGTGAGCTGCATAGCCTTCACTCAGAAACTAAGTCAGATGAAATAGAAAAAAGAAGGGAAAATTGTGGATGAAAAGAGTACTGTTAAGTAAGTCGAAAAGCTGGTAAGCTAAAATGACTGTTCCCGGTTGCATGAAAGCCCTCAAGCTAAGAAATCCCTTAGTTATAAGTGTTCAAAGTACAAAGTACAAGTTCCCTCCCCTCTATTTAGAATGGCAACCTATCAGACTGTGGTGCGTGTTACAATATATAAGGGCTGCTGTTGGGCTACCTGGGATGCGTCATTGCTGGATCCGCCCATTGATGCGTGTGGGTTTCCGCCTAAGGTATGCTTTGTATTAGCTGTTAGGCTAATATGTTGGGAGCATAGATATATATACTGACTAGATGTCACCTCTGACGCTGCTGTCCATAGGAACGATGCGTCAGCGCGGCCACCATCTTGGGTCGGGGGAAGCCGTGTCTACTCTGCATTAGTTAACATTGGCAGAGGACTATAAACGATTAAAATCACCTTAATTTGCTTAATTTTCAACCGATTTTCAAGACGTTTGGTTTATTATAAATTTCAGACATATATTTATAATAGAACATAGATTAATTAATTATTTTACTTATCTATGTTCTATCATAAATATGTGATATATCATATACAATACAATACTTTGTCACACCTACATAACCAATTAATTTGTTCTACAATGCACAAAACAATTACAAGGATGCTGATAGTGATATGAAAAAAAAAACATGAAAAATATAAAATAAAGTATATATAGTATATATATCATATAAATGTATATATATCATATAAATAAATAGATGGATAATAGAGCAAAATTTCAATTAATAAAGGCATGAGTTAAACAAACAAAGTGGAAAAAAAACAATTACGGACTTCCTGACCAATAGACCTCAGAATGTTAGGATGGGGAACCTAACATCTGCATCTAGGCAGAAATTAAATAATTATAAATCGTCCAAATCTCATTTTTTTTTTTTTTTTTTTTTGGGTTTGTTCCAACTGACAGACATGTATTTATGATCGAGTCCAGAGAAAATTGCTTTTGATATTAATCTACTTAAAAACTAAATGTAAGTTTATTATTCTTCCACTTCAGTGAACTTAAAATTAACTACTGTTACTTACCTTAGCCTAGTCTACTGCACACAAAATGGCTACAATGGTGTGATATCCATATTTAAAAATACATGTTAATTAAAACATTTGAATTGTACTGGTTTATTTTGTACATCAGCAAGCCAATTCAATGACCCAGCATAAAATGGTTATATGACACAAAAACAAACGTAACGTGCGTACGTAGTGTGAAAACATCTTCCAGTATTTACAACAGCTTATTAAATGATTAGGCTACAGTATATAACATAGGTTAACCATTCTTTGAAAACATCCAGTTCATGAAAATATCAAAAGTCCGGCATCTTCAGAGTTGATCTGAATGCTGGGAAACCTTAAGCCCCCTTCACACTAGCAGCGACTTCTGTCGCTGTATGTCGCTAGAGGCTGGCGATGAGGTCTCTAGTGGGCGTTCTCATTACTGGTTTCTAACTAACGTCATTGTTGACAGCGAATCAGGTTTCTTGTCGCTAAATACAAACATTTTGGAGGCAAATGACTGAATATTATATAAATATACACTCCATTTTCCATTCCGTGCGTTTATCTATGGCAAAAACGCAAACGCGTCATCACTGCTGGAGCTGAAAGGAGAATGAGCATGTGAGCACCATCATCTTCTTTCCTATTGGCTGTCGCTCCCGAAAGTCGCTCCTCATTTGCATAAAGTTGAGAGATTCTGAACTTTGTCGCGTCGCTGGACACGCCCACATCCGGTCACCAATGGTAGCTCATGGATGCTGCTTTGTCGCTGCGTGTAGTGTGAACGGGGCTTTAGCGCTTCCGTCAGATCCCCGACCCAAGATGGCGGCGATGTTGACGTATGCTTAGAGGCCCAAGGCGACATCTAGTCAGTATGAATATCTATGGTTGGGAGCTTATCAACTATATTTATTGTAGCCAGAATAGCACCTTGTTCTTGGCTTTGCTGTGGTGTGTTGGCTGTCATTACGGTTACATTTGAGTAACTGTTTATGTGTAGCTTATGATTGCTGTAACTTGCGTGTTTTCATTCCAGCTTGGTTATGTCTATATTATCGTCCTGTAAACTGCTGAAAACTGTGCTGTGAGCAACTGTACAATAATTTATTGTTGACATAAATGGTATGTATTATTAAACTTGTATTTAATGAATCTGTTGATTTTTTTTTTTTTATGATGAATGGTTAATAAATTATTTCTTTTAGCAGGATGAACAAAGGTCTTGGGAAGCGCTCCGCCTTTTGGGGGTTTGGTAAGTGGTAAGTCTTTACTCTTAGATCCATTGTTTGCACAATTTGAGAGATGCAATACTGTGGTAAAAACTTCACACATCTCTTAATTTTCTATCTGTTTTGACCACTTCATCCTACTGTTTAGAATAACTCCAAGAAGTCTGATTTCCTCTACCTGTTCAATAGGCACACTCTTTACAGACAAACTCTTTACTGCGGTTTAAGTTTAATTTTACCATTTCGTCCATACACAATAGTTTTGCTATTAGACAAATTTAGAAAATTTGTATTATTCCGTACCCACTTTGCCAATAATTGTAACTTGTTTTGGCATTCAATGTGGACAGTTTAATTTTACTGGAAAACTGGCTTTTCCTCACTGTGCACATGACAATAAACGCTCTGAATCTTTAGTCTATGTTGCCAGGAACTACAGTGAAACACTTTGTACACTTAGGTAAGGGTTACAGTTAAGACTGGGGAGCAGTCATGGCCTAATGGATGGAAAGTTCCAGTTTGGGTTTGAGTCTCGGTGCCTGCGGGTAATGGCCGCCCATTGCTCCAGGTGTGTGCTCATAGTGTGTGTGTGTGTTCACACAGGAAAACCTCTAAGTCAAATTACTCACAAGCTTTCGTGCAAACAGAGGTTTACCTGGAACTGATGCTGATGTTTCTTGGATGGCCTGCCCACGATGTATATCTGATTAGGTGCCAGTCCCAATGTGCTGTACACAGACATGTCCTTCATGGAGCCATATGCTGCACTGATCTTAATGTGACACTATGTGGAATAACAAATTTATTCAGCACGTTTTCCCATCACAATGAACAAGTGAGACATGTAAAAATAGCAAGCTGTTTTAAATAAAAACTTATGTATTTGGTTAGAAATAAATCTACATAAAATATGAGGCTAATAATAAAAAAATCATACTAAAAAACGTACAAAATCATTTTGTAATGTAACATTTTATAATGTAAATGTCCTGCTGTGTTGTGTATACTCCATCAGCAGACCTCTTTTACTAGACTCTTCAGAAAAATGGTTTTCTGGCGCAAGGGGTCATGAACGAGGCCTTCTGAGAAGAAGACCATGCCCTGAGGGAAGTTGTGCTGAGAGAGCCAAGACACAACCCTCTGCTTCTGCATGTCTGGACGACCAGTAATGTAGATGATCAGATACCCAAGATCCTGCCAGTGTCTACAGAATAATGAAAACACAGTTATAAAGGGGCTAATGGCATCTATGAAAGGTGTACAAAATAGGGCCTTAAACTTGATCTGTGAAATTAGTCTTCTCTTCTTACTTAACCCTTCTCTCATATCAAGTGAAATATAGTCTTGCTATACATTCAAACTTAGCAAACATGTCTAATACAGTACATCTTACAAAAATATTAAATTTGTGCCTCTAAAGGACATTAGAGTGTGCTGGATTACAAGTAGTGACAGCAGTATAAAAGTGCCATCACATTGGCAAAAAATTGGTGTGAAGGAATTGTCAATGGTCAATAGGTGATGTATGAAGCACAACTCACAGTCACTTTTAAGCTAAACAGCTTTCTGTTTGTAAAATTAAATATGTGATAAAATGTTTAGCTCCCACACACACAAATCCATTACATGGATTCCCATAGAAATTACTGTTTTGCACATGAAAAACAGAAAAACTACATATTAAGACTTTTTTAACTGTTTATCATCAGTCACACAGTCACCTGACCACATCCACAGCTCCAGGGCGAACTTTGGGATCACTCCCCATAAGGGAGACACTGGCAGCAAAGGATCCATCAATACTAAACACCACACACTCCATTCCCCGTGGCAAAACTGTAAGGAATGCCTCTGCACTTGTCTGATCACCCCTGTAAGGACAAATGAGGAAATGCAACCAAGTCAGGATAGAAATCTGTCTATATTTTAAATAAATAAACAAACAAAAAAGATAGTACTTGTGAACACTTACTTGACCACCATTTTGATGGGGTAGACACCCACCCCGAGTCTTTTATTATCAGATATGGTGTAGGACACCCGTCCACTGCTGCTGGTCACCACAGTGTCGAACAGCACCCAACGACCAGAGGCTGGCTGATTCTTTAAAAACACATCAACCTGAGAAACAGACAGGATATTTAACTAAAATATATTAAATATATATACCAGATCATAATTTTAGTTACAGTGAAACAGTTTTTTGTTGTCTATCCATCAGATTTGGTAATGCCAACAGCTGTCTGTAATTTTGTAGCATTGGTCAAGACAACAATACAGTTATGACAGTGACCATCTTACCTTCTCTCCTGTTAGGGTCACCATGTCAAGAGGGCCATACATAAACCGCCCCACCAGTGTCTGCGGGCCATCTTCTGTCACAATGACATCATGAACTCTGTGATTTGCTGTTACATTCTAAAAATGAATAATAATAAGACAGATATCCAAATCAAAGGAATGCTAATAAAATTTTTTTAAAAAACAACAACACTTAAAATCTATTTTAACAGGATTATTATAGTTAACTAAAACTGAAAACACAAAATAACTTTAATATAAAATGTATTTTATTAATCTAGCCGCCAAGATGACATATATAATTTTGCTTTAGTTAAAACTAAAACTGAAGTAAAAAAAAAAAAAAAAAAAAAACTGTAATGCTCAGTAACCAGACGTAGAGACAGGTATAGAGTAAGTAGAACAGGACTTTATTGCAACATGAACTCAAATATAATCTCAACTCAGGATCGGGACAGGTTGTCAGTGTCCTTTTCAGGGGTATATTCTGTTCTGTGTGCAATCCCCAGATCATTAACTCCATCTTCAGCCCCTTTAACACAGGTAAGCAAGCATTGTGGCTTTTAAGCTGTGCCAGTGATTGGTCACAGGTGTCTCTCATCAACCGTGATAGAGAGTGGGTGTCTGTGACTGCACTGAAATCAGTGCACCAAGCCACAGACGGCATGACATCACCTCCCCCTCCCAGAAAGTGCATCCTCGCACCTAGCAACAACCCAAGAGGAGGGGGGGTGGGCATCCTGTAGGCCGCAAAGGGCAGAGTCACTGGCCACCTCCAGGGTGGATCAGGAGCCTTGGGAGGCCATGGCGGATCATGGGGTGCCTGCAGCAGTGGTGGCTCAGGGGCAGTCTGCGGCAGCTGCGTGACTATATCGGCTCTCCTGGCCGAGACTCTGGAACTGGGATTGGCACTCCTGGCCCTAATCTAGGGGCTGGAATCGGGATTGGCTCTCCTGGCCGAGACTTTGGAGCAGGGATCGGCATTCCTGACAGTAAATCAGGAAATGGATTCGGGAACGGCTCTCCTGGCCATGAATCAAAAACTGGATTCGGGAACAGCTCATCTAGCTGTGGCTTTGGAACTTAGATCGGGATCGGCGCTCTTGGTCGTAATCTGGGGGCTGGAATCAGAATCGGCACTCCTGGCCGTAAACTAGGAACTGGAATCTGAATCAGCTCTCCTGGCCGAGACTCTGGAACTGGGCTCGGGGAGACAGGGATAGAGTAAGTAGAATAGGAGTTTATTGAAACATGAACTCAAATATAACCTCAACTCAGGATCGGGACTGGTAATCAAAGTCAATGTCCTTTTCAGAGTATACTCCATTCTGTGTGCGGCTCTTGCAGCGTGAACTTTGGTATACTTAGGCTCTGGCTCTGGCATTGTGAATTCGGGCTCCGGCTCTGGCATCGTGAACTCTGCCTGTGGCTCTGGCAGCATGAACTCCGGCTGTAGCTCTGGCTCTGGCTCGGACAGCATGACTGGTTCTGGCTCTGGCGGAGCGAACTCTGGCTGGGGCAAGAATTTTGGTTATGAAATGTTTTGGTGGGTTGGTTTGAGTCTTTGAATTCAGAACAGTGGTGTTATTCTCTTTAACAATAGTGGCGGAACCTTCTTCAGCACTGATACTAGTGTTACTAGTTGAGTGAGGGAACCCTGGTGCCTGGAGATGGAAATTAATTTGGCTACATGACAATCCAGTCCTAACCAAAATAAGATTTTGAGAGATCCATCATCTCTCAAAAGGCAAGTAACAAGGGGTGTCTCACTTGAGCGTTTCCAAAGAGTTTCAAAAGCGCAGATCGCTTTCCTTTCTGGAAGAGTCCGTTGGGTAAGTGAGAGGTAAGTTGGTGAGCAATCAGCTCTGTGAATCTCAGTCTCTTAGAGTTTGTAGATTTCTCGATAGCAGGTGAGCTGTGCAGGTAGGCACTGAATCTTGAGCAACGTTAACACAACATGACATCCATAAAAAGCATTGACATGAGAATACATTGTGAGAGGCATCAGGTAAGGGAAAGGTAGGTTACCTTGTGCACAGCATTGTTACCTTGAGCTCAGCCGTCACACAACTGGAGAGAGCAGAAGGCTTTTCGTAGCAATTTTCACTGGTTTTAAAGTGCTTACCAAGTTGGCTATTGCTTCCCATTCGTTTCCACTTAAATGTATTTCTTTAATATTTGGTGACATGTCCTGGCAAAACTTCTTGAGCTCCAAAAGCCGCTCTAGCATATTGAATGCCAGTGCGTTGGGCAGTCCACAATGGCTCTCTTTAGCCCCATCCTTTTTAGAAGAACAACTATGTTCTGTGTGCGTAACTTTTTCGCAACACGTCTGGCTTTAGAGAGCAAATTTGTTGACCGTTGCTCTTTTAATGCATCATCAACTGCCAACTGCAAAGTATAAGCTGAACACCGCACACTGCGCAACACATGTTCTTGCATCACAGAATCAAGTTCAATGGCCAAATCCGGTACCAATTCTTGACTTTCGTCTTGGATATCAGTCTCATCCCCATCTTCTTCTTTATCCATGGTATCAGCCTCATTTACCTCATTACACATGGTGCCCTCTTGTATGACAGATAGTAAAGACACTGCCTTTATCATATTAGTGCCATTATCCGAAGTTATTGAATAAACTTGCCGTAATTCAACATCATATTCGTGTAAGATATCTTGCATGACGGATGAAATGTATTCGGCCCTGTGTCTGTCAGCTCTCTTACGGCCAAAGTGCACAGAACAATTTTTTTTTCCATCAGTGTATTGTACATTTACGCCCAGAACTGATCTGTCTATGCATGTGGCAGAATCAGTTTTAAGCATTAGTAGCCTGCCTTTTAAGTCGTTTTTCAGTTCTTCTCTGCCCTCCCGAGCAACACTTGACACCATGTCACAGATATTTGAGGAGTTGATGACGAAATTATTTCCCATAGCGTTTTGTAGTGGCTCGATATTTTTTCTAAAGCCAGTGTCTTCCATTAATGTAAATGGTCTCCCGTTGACCGTCACAAGCTCTATGCACACATCTTTTAGACATTCTGGAGACATTTGAACATGTAGGCCTGTTGTCTTTGGCTTTTTCACTATGACATCGTCTAGAGTCATTTGTCCATCAGCTGCTGACCTTTTATTGCTGGTCGAATCAACATATTTCATTGGATGTTTGCATTGAATGTGTCTCTGCAGGTTACCGCCATGATTCCCAGCTATTTCTGCCCCACATTGTTCAATATTGCAGATCGATTTATCTGACGATTTGTCATATGAAAAAAATTTACAAAAGGGATTTTCTTTATGGCGACCCATCTAAAAACAATAGACAATCAGTAATTATTTTTTGTAATTTTAACTACAAGTTTTAATTAGGCTACAATACCTTAATGTACGTTTTTGTTCCTGATCAATGTCATTTGTTTTTGTTTTTCGTTTTCGTTCCTTGAACCGTTCAGAGCCCTAGTGAAAATATCAGGTCTCTTTCTACTAAATCACTTTTTGTAAATGATTTGGTCAATGATTATAACCTAGATTTCCTCTGTTTGACAGAAACCTGACTAAAACCAGATAAACACTTTAGTCAAGTCAAGTCACTTTTATTTATATAGCGCTTTTAACAATACAGATTGTAGCAAAGCACTGAACATTATCA
>JAUCMS010000048.1:10230086-10249370 GCA_032357445.1 Enteromius radiatus
TTTGTTTACAGGTGTCTTTTGCTAAGTAACATGAAGGTCAGTATCATCAATTACCAGTACTGTAAACTGATTTTTTTTTATATTTAAACATTTTTTAAACATTTAATTTGACTTAAAATTAACTTAAAACAATCTGCATGTAAACATTATCATAAATAAATGATCAAAGAATATCATCATCATCATCAAAAAATACTAAAGAAACTAATTAATCAAATGTAAAATAACAATATAAATATATAATAACAAAATAAATGTAAAATAATATAAATATAAAAAATAGTCCTCACTGTACACATGAAATACAGCTATAAATTAATTAGCAATAAAGTTACAAAATTTATTCAATCAAGAGCAGTGAGTGAGTTTTATTATTAGTTGTCTTCTGTGGTTTTATTTTAACAACACTGGCAGACTGCAGCAGGTTTAATAGCCTTCTGCCACATTAAGACCTGGTAGACATTAATTGTTTATATTCATGTATACGTTTTATTTTAGCTACGATTGTTTATGGAAATACGCGGGATAAGACGCAAAACTAAGTCAGCAGTCAAATGGGTTCTGGCGCATGTGAAGCGCATGGGGGATAAAGATGAAAACATGAAGAATTTAAATTTAATTTCACTTAAATTTCACATTTACGCTTTTTGGGGGTATATTTTCCTAAGGATTTTCATCATGCTGCTGCTGTGCTGTGCGCTGACAATCACCTGTCACCTGTCCCCTGTCACCTGTCACTCTCCTGTCTTGTCTTTTCTGAAAGTCATAAAGATGAAATTAGTAATCAGTATTAGTTTAGCCCTTAGTTACCATTAAATTAGTTAAACCACAATGAACATGATTTAATTAACATACCAGTGTAAGAACACAATAGGCATGTAACGGTAAGTGACCAAATGAATCTTAAAATATTAGCAGAAAAAAATCAACAATGCTGTAATTACATAAATATAATACTCAAACGTGCGTAGTATGTACAAATTGTAAATCAAACCATGCATCGATTGCTAATTACCAAAAATCGCAGTTCTGTCTCTCTAGTACTATATATTTGAATTGCCCGCCAAGAACTTCCTGGAACTATTTTGACTCTACGTGAATCACGTGACGATCAAGCGTTTTGGACATCCGTTGTCGCAACTCTCTCTCTCTCTATGGCTCTGATTTGATGCAGGTCAGGAGACACGGCAGGCGCAACCTAACTTACACAAACAGAAAGAAAAAAAAATAAAGAAACAAGACTAGAGTGGTTTTCTTCTCATCGTGGCTAGGCAGCAGCAGGCTGAAGCATGTGGCGCCTCTCATAAAAGAACGCAAAAAGTGGCAGAGAACATGGCTAAAAGCCAGGCTATAAGAAAGGACTAAGAGTTGGCTAATTTGAAGAGCGTTTTGAGCTTTTAAACTCATCTTTGTACACATCCCAAAATCGTGTTTTAATCAATAGATATTGTTCTAGCTTAGGGTGTTGTGAGAGTTCTCCTCCCAAACCATAAATCTAAACGTTATCTGATCAGTCACATGGTCCGAATTTTCCCGCTCTTGCAGAGTATAATTTTAGACATGATTTCTATCACATGAATATGATACATTTGACTAAGAATAGGTAGAAAGAAACATTTCAAGCAAGAAAATTGAAGCAAAACCATACTAAACATGGATATTAAACTACAAACCATTCTATAGTTATTTAAAATACATATACAATGAGTGACATGATAATTAAATGTGTGGGATACATATAATATGCAGTTATGCATATCAGTGATTTAAGTCCGGTTTAGTGTATTTTCAGGCCTGAATAGGCATCAACATCCTGTTGTCTTGAGGCCTCTTTGTGGAATTCGGCTCCTCATGTTTCAATGTTCTGATCGAATCTTAAGTGTCTGATTCCCTCTGATGAACTACACCCCCCTCTACCTCTGCCTTCAAGTCTGCCCTAAAGACATCTCTTCTCTCTTGCTTTTAATGCTCTTTGACCTCTATTCCATTGTTGTTTTATTTTTTTTGTGCTTATTTTATGTCTTAGATTTTATGTCTGAGATCTCTGGTTGTTTTAAATATGCTTTATAAATAAATATTGTATTGTATTGTTACCCTTCAGTTGGTCAAGTTTGACGTCATGTTGGAACGTACTGACAAATTGGGTAATAAAATAAATGAGTCAATGCACACTGGCTTGTGAGTTTTGCATCTGGCACCCTGCGGAGCAGGTGTAAATTCAGAAGCTTACACAATGATTTCATGGATGAGTCATTTTCCCATTGTTCCCATGGTGCTTTGGTTGAGACTCCCAATGCCGCAAAAAGGTCCCCTTTATCTATGCCCTGATCTAGAGTCACTTCTGTGCCTTAGAAGAGGGCTACTTCAGTGAATTACCAGAGCCTGACCCAGAGCTGATAGCGATGCTTTCCCAGGCCTCCAAAATGATCAAGTAAAGAGATCCACCATGTCCCAAGCTATCAAGGTTGGACAACTGGTATCTCAAGGAGACCCAGGTTGATTCAGTGCCATTCTTTTGTGAAGTGCTTGAGGAGGTTACCAGGCAGTGGACTGCACCATTTTTTCTTTCTGTGGACTGGTACCTCTTCCCTTCACTTCCTTCAATGGTGGGGCACCCAAGGGGAACATAGCACACCCCCATAAGTCTGCCTCGACCCAGATACCACTCCACAATATATGTTTGATCATTTCCCAAAATGGCTTAATTTTTTATAGAGAAAGAGATAAGTCAACAGTTACATTGTTTGTAGACCATGCGGGATGATTACATCCTAAGTAAATGGTCACAAATTGTAGAACGGAAGTGGGTGTAGGACACAGAAAACCATCTCAGACAAAGGGGTGTTAGAACTTAACATACAGACCACAACAGGAGCAACTTCATTTACAGTAAGGGTAGTAAACTCTAAGTGTACAAAAGGTTTGGTCTTAGGATGTTCTGGTTTCATTCCAACTCCGCTGAACTGAACTGTCACTGATATGCTGCAATATACATCTTCATCAAAATCTTCATAGTCCTCATTTGTTCTTACACTTGCAAGCCACCCAAGGAGGTTTTTCCAAAGAAGTGGGGAAAGGTAAGAAAGCTATTTCTTTCTTATTTGCCGTCTTCGTCAGGGAACCTCCTCGTGTTAGAACCTAATTAACATAACCATAACTGTTACAACAAGAACAACTTAATTTACATTAAGGGTAGTAAACTCTGTTTATAAAAGTGTATAGAAAGTTTGAGATTAGGATGTTCTGGGTTCATTCCGACTCTGCTGAACCCAAGGTACTACATGTACTTTGTCACTGCTATGCTGCAATATACATCTTCATCAAGATCTTCATAGTTCTCATTTGTTCTTACACTGGAGAGCCACTCAATGAGGTTTTTCCAAAAAAAAAAAATGTGGAGAAAGGTATGAAAACCATTTCTTGCTTATTTGCCGTTTTTGTCAGGGAACCTCCTTGTGTTAGAACCTAATTAACATAACCATAACTGTTACAACAAGAACAACTTAATTTACATTAAAAAAATTAAAAAAAATTGTTTTAAAAAAAAATCTAGAAAACTAAATTTTAAGGACAGAAGAGAATCTGGTTTAGTCAGTATTTGCAGGAGTTATTAAGCCTGTTCTGTACAAATTCTGTTTAAGATTCGAACAAAAATCAACCAACCCAAAACAGTGTGGTTGCGTAGTCATATTGGAATTGTTGTTTCTAAAGTAACTGAAGCAAAGTGCTTAAGTCAAAGTTTCTAAAGTAACTGAAACTTCTTGTTGGTCTGTTATAATTCTGTTAATATTCTAAAGTAACTGAATCAGCCCGACATAGTGTGGTAGCAGAGTTGCATTAGACCTATTGTTTCTAAAATAACTGAAACTGAAAGTTAGTTGTAATAATTCTAATTAAATTCTAAAGTAACTGAATTGACCCGACGCACTGTGGTCAAATAATTATTTCATAACTGTTGTCTGTTAATATAGTGTAGTCCAACAAACTGTGACTCAGTGAAGTTAAAAGTAAACCGTTTAAAAATTATAAACACAAAGTAGTGTGGTTTTGTCCAATGTACTGTGACAGTGTTGTATTTTTAACTGTTTAGTGTAGTGAAGTGTAAGGCCCAAATAGTGTGGCTGTTTTATTAATTTATGTCCAAAACACAGGAGCTGTGAATAATTAGACTAACAGGTACTGTATCTTAAAGTAACTAGATAATGTTCAGTCAGGGACAGAAAAGAAGCCTATTGAATTGCTGAAGACAATTTAATAAGATTGTGAAAATGGAAGAGCTGATAGTTCAATACATTGCTAAGCACGGCTCAGAAGGAATGTTTGATGGAATAGAAAAAACAGAGGACCCTTTTTTGCAGGAGAGAATGTTCCAGAATTTTAAATGGATTCCAATAGAGACCAAGGCAAGTTGTAAGAATAAATTCGGAAGGTGGTACTCTTTGTTATTCATGTGGGAAATATGTCACATAGCAAGGCATTGCTTAGAGAAAGGTAGAAAAGATTAGAAAGTTGTTTGTTTTGCTTGTCAAAGGATGGGACACAAGGCAAGACAGTGCCACTTTTCACATAAAAGAAGGATGGGCTTAAGAAGATCATGATTTGCTTAAGAAGATAGGCAGTTTAGAAACCCAGTTGGCACTATAAGGAATAAGGAATTAGCCCTTCACACCTGCATGAACATGACTGTAGCTCAGTCACAAGCAGATGCCGAATGTGAATAGATTTGTGTGGGGGAAAGGAGGGCAACCTCTTCTTTTTGTTTTTTTGCACTTTGTGTGGGTGTATTTTTACGCGTGTTTTCAGTTATGTGAGTTAACAGAGTAACTTTTGCACAAATTACATGAGTTTCTGATTCTGCCTTGCAAATTGATGTCCCTTTACGATTTCGACCCTTGCTACATGCTCTAATGCAGTGATACTGTAAGAAGGTATTTTTCTGTGGCCACGAAAATAAACTCCCCACCAACCTGAAGGGGACAGGCCACCCTTTCCCGGGCTGAGAACCATGGCCTCAGATTTGGAGGTGCTGATTGTCATCCCAGCCCCTTCACACTTGGCTGCAAACCGCCCCAGTGCCCACTACAGAACATGGTTTAAAGGAGCCAACAGGATAACATCATCTGCAAAAAGCAGAGATGAGATCCTGTGGTCCCCAGACCGGACCCCCTCCAGCTCCTGACTGCGCCTAGAAATCCTGTCCATAAAAATAATGAACAGGACCTGGCAAAGGGCAGCCACGAGGGACATGGTCGAATGCCTTCTCCAAGTCCACAAAACACTGGTTTAGCAAACTCCCGCGAACCCTCCAGTAACCTAAATAGGGTATAGAGCTGGCCCAGTGCTCCATGACCAGGAAGAAAGCCGCATTGTTCCTTCTGATGTTCAACCATCGGACGAAATTCTCCTCTTCAGTACCCTAGCATAGACTTTCCCGGAGAGGTTGAGGAGTGTGATCCCCCTATAGTTGGAACACACCCTCCACACCCCTTCTTAATAAGAGGGACCACCACCCCGGTCTGCCAGTCCATGCAATGCCGTAGGAGGTATGTCAGCCAAGACAGCCCCACGACATCCAGAGGACTTTAGGTACTCTGGGTGACTTCAGCCCGGGTAATGGCCGAGTCCACCCCTGGGCCCCCGGCCTCTGCTTCCTCAATGGAAGACACCTTGGTGGGACTGAGGAGATCCTCAAAGTATTCCTTCCACCGCTCGAAAATATGAAGTTAGCAGATTTCCACCCCCACTGTATACAGTGTTGACAGGGCACTGCTTCACCCTCCTGAGGCGCTGGATAGTTTGCCAGAACCTCTTTGAGGCCGACCGATAGTTCTTCTCCATGGCCTCACCGAACTCCTCCAAAACCAGAGGTTTTGCCTCCACAACCACCTGGGCTGTAGGTACCGGTGGGCCAAGACACAAATGTATGCATACTCAAATGCAGAAGAAAACACACACACACACACGTTGGTTTTTGTGATTGAACGACGAGCATTTCCAGAGGTGATTCCTCTGTGCAAAATCACGGCTCCTATAATCACTCGTGCACTTGTGATATTTTTTTCAATGTTTGGGTTACCAAGAAATGTACAGACTGATCGAGGTACCGATTTTCTATCAAAGCTTTTTGCTCAAGTATTAACAACTCTAAATATTTCACACAGAATTGCAAGTGCCTATCATCCAGAAAGCAAAGGCGCACTGGAACGATTTAATCAAACATTGAAATCTATGCTTCGTAAGTAATGTATGGAGACTAGCAAGGATTGGGACGAGGGTATACCCTTAGTTTTGTTTGCTGTAAGGGAAGAACTGCAAGAAAGCTTGGGGTTTAGTCCTGCTGACCTAGTCTTTGGACACTTGGTGAGGGTCCTTTAAAAATGCTTAAGGAAGACATGTTGTGTTCAAAAACTACTAAAATGCATGTGTTGGATTATGTGAGCAAATTTCATGAACGTCTGCATCACGCTTGTGCAATGTCAAATGAGTCTCTAGCTTAAGCTCAAGCTCAAGAAAAATCAGTTTAATCGTACAGCTGTTTTCCGTCATTTTAAGGAAGGAGACCAAGTGCTTGTTTTTCTGCCTGTTGTTTATTCCACCTTGTCTGCACATTTTTCAGGTCCCTATGAAGTGATGAAGAAGCTGACCGATACAGATTATGTAGTTCAAACGCCTGATCGCAGAAAAAAATCCTGTGTGTGTCATGTCAATATGCTCAAGGCATATTGTGATAGAAAACCCTCCTCCTTGACCGTGAGTACGAATGACTCTGAAAGTACTAATCTTTCTAGTGTTGCACTCACTTGTGGTGTTGATCATCCTGATGACGAAGATGATGGCGTGATTGTTCGTCATACTTATCAGAAATGTGCCAGACTTAAAAACTCTGAGGTACTAGCTAATGTGAGTTCTTCTCTGTCCCGTCTTTCAGATTCTCAGAGAAATTATGTTGAATGGTTAATTCATGCATTTCCTTCATGTCAGAGCAAATGAGAACCGTGAGCTCAAAACTGCCTGAAGAGCTCAGAAACAGAACTGTGGCAAGGCACATATCTAGCCATGGTTACAAAAAAAAAAAAAAAAAATCTGCTGCACTTAAGGTTCCTAAGGGCACAGTGGCCTCCATAATCCTTAAATTGAGCTATTGGGGGAGAAGAGCCTTTGTGAGAGAGGTAAAGAACCCAAAGATCACTGTGGCTGAGCTCCAGAGATGCAGTCAGGAGATGGGAGAAAGTTGTAGAAAGTCAACCATCACTGCAGCCCTCCACCAGTCGGGGCTTTATGGCAGAGTGGCCCGACAGAAGCCTCTCCTCAGTGCAAGACACATGAAAGCCTGCATGGAGTTTGCTAAAAAACACCTGAAAGACTCCAAGATGGTGAGAAATAAGATTCTCTGGTCTGATGAGACCAAGATAGAACTTTTTGGCCTTAATTCTAAGCTGTATATGTTGAGAAAACCAGACACTGCTTATCCCCTGTCCAATACAGTCCCAACAGTGAAGCATGGTGGTGGCGGTTTCATGCTGTCAGGGTGTTTTTCAGCTACAGGGACAGGACGAGTACAGCAATATCCTGGATGAAAACCTTCTCCAGAATGCTCAGGACCTCAGACTGGGCTGAAGGTTTACCTTCCAACAAGACAAGGACCCTAAGCACACAGCTAAAATAACAAAGGAGTGGCTTCACACACAACTCTGTGACCTGGCTTAAACTCAATTGAGTATCTCTGGAGAGACATACAAATGGCTGTCCACCAATGTTTACCATCCAACCTGACAGAACTGAAGAGGATCTTCAAGGAGGAATGGCAGTGGATCCCCAATTCCAGGTGTGAAAACCTTGCTGCATCTTTCCCAAAAAGACTCATGGCAGTTTTAGACCAAAAGGTTGCTTCTACTAAATACTGAGCAAAGGGTCTGAATTCTTAGGACCATGTGATATTTCAGTTTTTCTTTTTTAATAAATCTGCAACAATGTCAACAATTCTGTGTTATTCTGTCAATGTGGGGTGCTGTGTGTACATTAATGAGGGGAAAAAATGAATGATTTGAGTAAATGGCTGCAATATAACAGAGCAAATCATTTAAGGGGGTCTGAATACTTTCCATACCCACTGTATGTTTGATCATGCTCATTTCCCAAAATGGCTTAATTATTATAGAGAAGAGATAAGTCAACAGTTACATTTTGTATGATTATATCCTGAGCAAATGGGTCACCAATTGTAGAATGAAAGAGGGTGTAGGACACTAACAACCATCTCAGACAAAGGGGTGTTAGAACTTAACATATAGACCACAACTGTCACAACAGGAGCAACTTCATTTACATTAAGGGTAGTAAACTATAAGTGTATAAAAAGTTTGAGCTTAGGATGTTCTGGTTTCATACAAACTCCGCTGAACCCAAGGTACTACATGTTCTTTGTGACTGCTATGCTGCAATAAACATCATCAAGATCTTCAACATCCTCATGACTTTTTCTTACACCTCCCAGTGGAGTGTGCTGTTGTGATGGGGAAAAAAAAACAAAAAACAAACAAAACAAAAAAAAAACCTAATGGACCTGGTCTTACTAGCAAGCCAATGAGTCAAAATCCCCTTGATCAGACGATGGCCACATTAGTGGTCCAGGAAAGCCATCTGAATCTGGTGGATATGCAAGAGACCAACAAATATTGTTTTTTCTTTCAACTCCTCTTTATCTCAGGCCAGCCTTTTCAGCAATTGCTGTTGAGAGCTTTGGCCAGCAGTTCTCTGCTGCCCAGAAGCAGATCCTCCCCCAGCTTCCCGCTGCTGCTTTCAAACTGCCTCATTGCTGAGGTCGCCCCACAGCCTCAGCAGCATTGTTCATCTAGGCTTCAGCTGGCAGCAGTGAAGGCACCCATGCAAGCCCCACCAAACCAGAAAGCAAGAGGTCCCAAGAGGGCATGGATGATGTTTTGACATGCTATGCCTGGTCACCCTCATAACTTGGCTTCTTTCACCAAGGCCTGGTTCAATAATGCTATTCCTTCTCCTGTGATTCCTGTCTAACCATGCAGCGAGGCAGGTGTTGTAATGTAAACTCTGACACCACTTAGGGACTCAAGCTGGGTCCTTGCTCAACGTTTTTTTTTTTTTTGACCCTCTCTTTGATGATTTTTGGATTCTCTTTAATTATGCATTGGTATGATATATTTTTATCTGACATTAAATGTTAAATTTATACTGAAGTCTTCTGAAATCATTATGACCAGTAGATCATGTGAAGGCTAAGACTCATTAATATATGGAATAGTTGGCACGTCATCTAAATCCCTCTGCCTTTTAATGATTGATGGCGACTCTCTGCCATCCATGAAGGTGTTGAATATCCAGTCTATTTTAATTTGGCTTGTTTTACTGGTGTGACTGACAACCAAAATTAAAGTTGCAGGTTGCCACCTACTGCTCTAAATGCTTTTCGCTGAACAATGAAAGGATAGTTTATTTAGATATTTTAACATAGCAACAAAGAAACCAAAAAAATCATATAAATCAATATAAATCAAATGAACATTTATTGAATCACTAGATTTTTAATAGAAATAACATCTGCAACCTGGACTTTGAAATGTCATACAGACAAATTGCTTAAAATATTATAAAATAACCCATGACACGTTCATTTTGTTAGTGCATTAACCATTATTACAAATGAATGGCAGATTCCACAAACCTACATTACAATTACTAATTTAAACAAATGTATACAAAAAAAACAAACAAACAAAAAAACAATGACAAGTTAACACATTTTACTACTGTAATGCTAATGTTCTTCACGGATGGGTGTGCAACCAGAGAAAAAGCTGTTTTTGAAGTTATTTAGACCTCTTTTTTTACTCCGGAGGAAGCTAGAAGTGCTGTTCATCACTTCTGAGTCATCATCGTCACTCTCGTTGTCAGCAGGGACTGGTTTCTTTTCAAGCTTCAGATCTGCAGGCAGGTGCCCCATGTCTCCAATCTCCTTCTCATGGTAAAAGAAGAAGAAAAAAAAAATGTGTTTGGAGAAGACTTTAGCACAAACAGAAATAAAAGGCATTTAAACCCATTTACTTCATGACATCCCAAACCAATATTAAAATATATAAAATATTCTATTTTCCAGGTACAATAAAATTATGTTCAAGAAAAAAAAAATCATTATGTTTATAAATGTATATAATTACTTTTTCTTTATTATTACTTACAAATAATTATAGGTAGACTTAAAGCATACAGATTTGGTATTAAATTGTATTAAGCAACCATCAACATTGCAAGTGAAACACTTTCATATGCAACAAAATTTTGAGTTGCATTTAAAAATTCTAGTTTATTTCTTGAGTTTTCTATTTGAAAATTTACTTCAAGGCTTTTTGGAAATGTGTGTCTGTGTGTATATATGTATATACAGGGTGGGCCTTAATAAAACGGGAATGGTTGGTGATATCAAAACACCACCCATCTTGAAAAGTTTCCCCCCCTCACATATACTAATGTGCCACAAACAGGAAGTTCCCATTTTATTCAGGTGTATCCATATAAATGGCCCACCCATTATTAGAGGTAGAGCCGAACCCAAATACGTTATTCGGAATGGCGCAAATCACATGTTTTATACAAATACTTATTTCGAACAAATACTTATTATGAATATTTGTATTCGGGAACAAGAAAACGTATCAAAAAGCAGCGTTTCCTCATGAGATCGCAGTGCATGCCCAGATGAGTGAGTGAGAGAGTGACATGTAAAAAGCTGACTGACACAGGCTACTCCACACAGCAAAAGACTCGGCTGGGCAAAAAAAAAAAAAAAACTTAACTGCACCACTATTTTTGTTGAATAGATTTTTGTACCTTAACTGAGTTCTGGAGGCAGTTTATAACTTTCAGGAAGCAGAGTTTGATTGACAGATTATACCATTACGCATTATTGACGTCTGCAGTCGGGTGCCCTCATGTTCGCTCTGTTTACGCAGCTTAGCTTGGTCATTTTGACAATAGGCTGTTGACCTATTATGACCTAACGTTAACATTCAGTTAAAAAGGTTAAAGCAATAATTGTGCAGTTGTGTCGAAAATAATGGCTGTAATGTTATTTTCCTTTCAATGATGTTCCTTATTACACGTTCATTGCTCAATTTATGGAAAAAGATTAAGATCAATATTGCATATCCATAATTATTATAATGCATATAATTAAAGGATACTTAAACTATAACGTAAATTACAAGTGTAATGCAAAAAAAAAAACGCCCATTTTGAATTTTACTTGAATGCAAATACAAATACTTCCCCCCCTCAACAAATACAAATACAAGTACCAGCTGCTTTGCACAACTCATATACATATATACACAGTGGGTACGGAAAGTATTCAGACCCCCTTAAATTTTTCACACTTTGTTATATTGCAGCCATTTGCTAAAATAATTTACTGTAAGTTCATTTTTTGTGAGAAACATTGAAATATTTGTATATACATATGTGTATATATATGCGTACTATATCCTTACTATATGCATAGATACATATAGCAAAGGTGTAACCATACTCATACATTATTGTTACACACTTGATATACAGTATACAGTCATGGACTGTGATTAATCATGATTTATCGCAAATTTAAAAGTACTAGGATTTTCCTGTAAATGTGTTTATACAAAGAAATACACTATAAACTAGTTTAAGGAAACAGAACCTTTCCCACGTCCGCCAGGTATGAGACATAATTCTTATTCTTTTATTCTTCTTCTGTTTCACCCATTATCAGCCTTTAAGTTATACTAATAATAAAACATTTACCAAGCCATATAGCTTCAATCCCAGTAAACATTTACCCAACTATTATCAAAAATATATCTAAATAAATACAACAAAACATTTTCTTGTGACTTTACGTGACGTATTAAGACAATATTATGAAGAACTGCACCTGTTCTGCAGCTGCATTAGGGCTAACATAAGAATTTATGTGACTAATAGTACACTTTTACTCAAAACTCACTTTAATCATCGAACATCGAGTGTTTGTAATAACTTATTTTGCAATCACATGTGGAATTTGGTAATTTACGGTTGTTAAAATATGCTATTTATAGCCTTTTGTATTGCTGTACAAATGAGCATTTCATATGTACACACATTGTTAGAAAAAAAAAATCACATACAAACCATATCATCATATAATCATGTGTTTATTATAATCTATGGTTGTCATGTTTATTTTTGCTTTGTAAAAGCTCTGTGATTACGGTTTACTAAAAACAAAAGATTTTAGCGTGTTTAGATTAATCTTGATTAAATTGCACACATCATGAAATAAAGCATATTAATTTTGTTATTTACTATTCCCAGCAAAGTAAACCAAAAGATTGAAGGATGGTTTTTACAAAACTGTATTTTCTGCAAGCTTATGAAATAAAATAGCTTTTAACATTATACAAGTCAAAAGCTTCGGCATTCAGTAGAGTCAGTATAATTATTACTTTCTCTTTTCTTTTATTTATTGTTTTTAAATACATTAGAAACATTTATATTTCTATTTAAGAAGGATGGTTTAAATTGATCAAAAGTGATAATAATGTTACAAAAGATTTCTATTTCAGATAAATGCAGGCTTGGTGAGCAAAAGAGACTTCTTTGGATGACGAGTAATTTCTTACTGCTAAATTCTTAAAAAAAAAACAGGTGTTAAGTTTTTTTTTTCATTGGCCAACTGTTTAACTGTTGGAAATAAAAATATAGGTAACACTTTACAATAAGGTTCTTTAGTTACCTTAATGCTAATTTCAACATTTACTAATGCATAATTAAAATCAGAAGTTGTGTTTGTTAACATTAACGCACTGTGAGCTAAAATGAACAAACAATGAACAGTTTTATTTTTATGAAATAATGTTAACAAAGATGAATAAAATACCGTAATAAATGTATTGTTCATTGTTTGTCTTTAATGTTTGGAGAAACATTTCATTCCCAATGCGTATGCCATTCCTTCAGTGGATATTCCATATCATAGCAACCACAGTATCCCAAAAGAAAAAAACGCTGTGCTCTCAAGCACTAGCATCTGAGCCAGAACCACTGAGAATCAGAGTTGCGACGTGCTTTGCTTGCTGCTGTGTGGTCACATGGTTCATGGAGCTCTCAATATTTCCAAACAACTCTGCACTGTCAATATGTTTGAGTAGGTTTAAGTAGGACAGACAGCAGTTTTCTAGTGATTAACAAATCATGTGCATTGATTGTATATTGATAACTACGCTGATTATGTTTTACAATCGCCTTTTATTCTGGGGAGAGATAAAAAGACAGCATTAATAAATATATTACAATTAGCGTATGCAGAGAGAAAAAAAGTGTTTGGTGTCTAGAAAAATAATATTCCTATGTAAATGCCATGATTTAACCCATAGACGGTAAAAAAATCACAGGCGTAGTGTCCATGACGTCACCTGTAGGTTTCACATTTTACTATTGCATTCCTCAGTTCCTATGGAGGCCTATGGGAGTGTAGCAACTCGCTACGGCTCAGAGCTGACCCCTGCTTCCTTCCATTTATTTAGCTCACTCAGAATAATCTTATGCTAAATATTTTATTTCTATTAACAAATGAGTTTTGTTTTTTTAATAAAATATAGGTATTATTATTACACAATTTTGGTATTTATTTAGGTATTGAATGTATATGCTTATATGAATTCTTGAACAAGGTCTGTTTATTTAGGATTTTATCATATACAGGAAATAAAATTATACCAACCTATATCAACTAGACAAAGTATCAGTTACATTGTACAAAGACATGAGAGAGAGACAGAAAAAAAACAAAAAACAAAAACAGAGTTATACATATTTTGGGATCGTATTCCCCACTTGTATTTTTCAACAAATGACAAGAAAGGTTGCCAGATTGCATTGAATTTCTGGGAAGACCCTTAAAGAGTATCCAGTTTAAGATACTGCATGATCTCTCTAATCCATTGGAGGAAAATGGGGGGAGATGGGTCTTTCCATTTCAGCAATGTTAATCTTCTGACAAGCAGTATGCAAAAGGCTAACATTTTACAATTATAGCTACTTAAGGTCATGTTTTGTGCTGTAACACCAACTATAGCGATGAAAGGAGATGGGTCTATTGGGGCATCCATTATTTCTGAAGATGTATCAAAAATTAATTTCCAAAAGTTAAACAAACTCAGACATGTCCAGAACATACGTAAGAGGCTTGCAGGGGCCTGCCTACATCTGTCACAAATAGGGTATAGCTCAGGTCAGAATTTCGATAATCTAACCTTCAACCAGTGGAGCCAGTGTACTAACTTGAATTGCACAAACACATGTCATTCACATATTGATGATGAATAGAACGGTTTAATAATTTCCTGCCAAATTGGCTCTGAAATGTGTTCATTTAAATAATCCTCAAATATATTTTAAGTAATCAAAATTTTCCAGATTGTGCTGATTGAGGAGATTATAAATTTTGCAGATGATTTGTTTTGAATCTTTTCCTAGTTTGAAAATAGAATCTAATAAAGATGTAAGGGGATATGAAGGAAAACAATCAGTATGTAAAGTCAAAACTTGTGGACTTGTGAAAACCAGTTTCGCAGATCATATTCTTTTAAAGGACGCCACCCCAGTTCACACACTGAAGAACTCGTGTTACTAGTTTACGCTAACCCTTCTTGCTGTTTATAAGTCGTGGCTCGTGTTTGTGCCTTTGTTCAGTGCAAAAACTCAAAAGTCTTGTTTTCGTTTTCCCGCAATGCGACAAGAACGCAGTTTGGCTGCATGCTGCTGGTTTACAGAATCCTACAAAAACACATGGACATTTTTTTTTTACCTGACAGTTTCTTTGAATTGGGGACTAGTGCAAAGCAGTTTTGTGGATTGTCTTCTTTTGAAGAAAGACACCATGCCAACGCGTGTATGTTTACATTGGCTGTGTGCAAATTAGCAGAATTCACTCAATTATTGTAACTCCTTATTTTATGCAATCTCCACCCCTTACCCCAGTGAACAACGCCCCTTTTCAGATGGTTTTTCAAACTGGAGATGTGAAAAAGTGCCTCTGAAACGGGGGTTTCATGACCCTTTAAGAAAAAAAAAATAGGAACTTGGGAAGTACATTCTTCCTAATATTATTAATTCTTTCACTTAGAAAATCTGAAACAGGATATCAAATGTTGGGATTTGCTACCTCTTTCTCCATAAAGGCTAGGGTTAGCTTTATAGAGGTCCTAGTAATTATGTGTAGCAGAGATTCTTTAATATTTAATTTTTTTGTGGTAACTTTAAAAATAATTGAATTGAAAGAGATACATTTGGCAGCTGCATTGATTGGCATTAGCTCACTTTTCTGAAAATGTATTTTATAGCTAGATTTCCTATTAAATCTTTCCAACATGTCCAATAATTTATGTAGACCTGGAAATGGATCTGATAAATACAATAAGTCATCGGCATAGAGCAAGATTTTACACTATATCTGCCCTATGGATTACTTTAATAAATGTTTCTTGCTGTAAGGCAATTGCCAATGGCTCGACTGTGATGGCAAATAAAAGTAGAGAAAGTGGGCACCCCTGTCTAGTGCCTCTTTGTAAACTAAAAACAGCAGATCTATTTTGTTGGTGCGAAACACTGCCATTGGAGAGGTATAGAGGGTTTTAATCCACGATACAAAATTAGGGCCAAAAGTACAGAAAAGATAGTCCCAATCAAGCGATATCAAAATCTCTGGTGTGTCGGTGGTGAGGGACTAAAAATAATATTTAAGAGACTCCTAATACCAAATACAGGTTCTTACAATACAGATTGTGTCAAAGCACTTAACAGTATCAAATTTGGAAAGAGAGTGTCAGTAATGTATAACGACAAGATTAAACACTCAATTTTCAGCTAAAGGCATTTCATTATTGAATACAGAGACATTGTTGTCTAGATCAGCTCATTTTAAATAGAATATCTGTAATGAAATCGACAATAATCACTAGAAATTAAGTGTCCCCAACTAAGCAAGTCAGAGTTTCTCTTTTAGAGTGAACTATTACTTTACAAAGAAAAACACTTTACTTTTGGTCTTACCTTTTTGGTAGGTGGAACACTAGGGGGTCTAAAAAAAGTGGCATCTCGTGGGCTGACTGCTGTAGGGTCCTCGGGAATTACAGCAGAGTCCTTAGACACATCACTTATTTCAGTCTGATCCTGTGGACAATATTGGAATATCAGAAATTGGCCATTCAAAGGGGAAACAAACAAATTATGGCCCTAAAAGAATAATCTACTAACCACATTGCTACGGTTCTCCATGTTGCGACATTTCTCATGGTCACAGAGACAGTTTTCCCCACAGGTAATTTTTCCCTTGCGGCAGCGGCAAAGCTTGTTAACACAACGGCCCCGACATGCACACTACAGAAGACAGAATTATACATAAATGGCTTGCTAAAAGGGAAAGCCTCCTGGAATAAACACAGTTTTGGAACAGCTATAGCTAAAGCTTCAACAACTCCATGGGATTTGCTGGTGAATATACATCACTGTATCAGTCAAGACTCAATCCACGTGTCCCTATCACAAAACTCACGCCGTTCATTTTCGACTTCTTAGAGCCTCGTCGTGCTCTGTCATTTTTCCCTGGACGCCACTCGTCCTCTTCTGTCTCAGACTCCGATGGAGAGATGAGTTCATCAAGATCTATAGGCTCTTGCAGACGAGTCCGTGCAGTGGAGTAGATTTTGGCTTTGGGCTTGATGTGGAGGGGAAAAAAGACATTTAAATCTTGAAGGCATGTAGAAAATAATCAAGAAGCCAGAAGCAATGAGATTCACCTTAGGAGGAACATATTCAAAAGATGTATCGGGTGACTCATTCACAGAAGAGAGGACTTTCTTTGCACTTGTCAGCTGGGTCAGAAGTAATTTCTGTGGAGATCCACCAACAAAACAAAGTGTTTTAGGTTTCAGAGAATTGCTTGCAAAACTTATCTGGAAAATGATCAAATCAGACTTTACTAAAGTGAAAAGGCTTATACCTGTTTGCACTGTTCATTTTCATCCTTGAGTTTCTGGTTCTGATCATTGAGTTCTCTCAGTTTTTCAATTTCCTCTTCCTGTGACAAGAGAATATCTATAATTTAACACGTTAGCTAGATATTAACTAATTAAAGTAAAAAATGTGTTAAAATTCTAAAAGCATTTAACGCATTTGCCACGCCCCAGACCTATCTGACATTTCATTCAGCTGGTTGATAAAAAAATGTGATGCAAGACAGCAACTCACTGCATGATGAAGCCTAGATAACGAGGTTAGAATATCCCTAAAATGCAAGATATTGAAATTGAAACTGTCCCTATTTGATTTACACTGCTTAAAAAAAAATTAAGGGAACACTACAATAACATGCTAGATCTGAATGAATGAAATATTCTTATTAAATACTTAGTTCTTTACATAGCTGAATGTGCTGACAACAAAAATCACAAAAAATATCAATGGAAATTAAATTTATTAAACCATCTAGGTCTGGATTTGGAGTCACACTGAAAATTGAAGTGGAAGAGGTGAGGCGCTCCAAAGAAATGCCACCGCATATAATTATAATTGCCTATAATTTCCACCTGTTGTCTATTCCATTTGCACAACAGCATGTGAAATTGATTGTCAATCAGTGTTGCTCCCTAAGTGGGCAGTTTAATTTCACAGAAGTATGATTGACTTGAAGTTACATTGAGTTCCCTTAATTTTTTGAGGAGTGTAGTATTATATACTGTACTTTAATAATAAAACCTCAATATGACCCTTTTCTCTCGTGTTTGATCTGCTTCAAGTCAAACAAGCCTAATGATTCAATGGACCATTCATAAAGAACCATTTAACCATAATTCAGCCCTTTGAACAAATCAAATGACCAAATCATTAAGACATTTACCACCACCTACTGGTTACTTTATTATTATTATATAAGTAGCATTTTTTAGAGTATCAAATAAATAATTTAATATTTCAATAGTAATAACAATGTAAAAAATGACTAAATTACTGATTAAAGGTATAGTTCACCCACCCAAAAATGAAACCACGTCATCATTTACTCAACCTAATGGTCCAAAAGAGTACACGCTGAAGCTACTTTTTGTATTGCCTGTTTGATGATTACACAACAACTTTAAATTATCTTTTGAGGGTTATTTCTGAATCCAATATGATGTGAGATTAATTTGCGATTAATTTATCGCCACATATAATTACATGAAAGATTTTAAATCACTTACAAGCACTAATATACATATTTATTATTCTTGTATTTTGAAACATTCACTGTTATATTAGGTGAAAGATGCCATGTTTAATAGGTAACTAACACTGAATGCGTGCATTAAGACAATACCTCATCAACCCAAAAATGTATCTTTTTGTTGTACTTTACATATTACACAAAGAAACTTATACCCAAATTCAACAATCTTTTTTGTTACAGAACAAACAGTCTATGGTTTTAATTAAATAACTGTTGAAAAATACAAATAATTGTTAAATGCATAATTGAATGAATAAATAATTGTAGAAATACATTTGCTCCACATTTCATTTTCAGGGTTATGGTTGTCGGCATGTTACTAAACAATAGGACTGATTGACTGGAGCTCACATCTACAAAATTGGCATAACACATTTAGGCACTTTCTTTATAAATAAACCACAGATAAACTCCTGGGTTCTCGTATTTTCTTGACTGCAAAAGTCATAACAAAATAATGTGCTTTTCCAAACTGAACAAAACAAACAGCGTGCGTTCTCTGCCATGTCAGTCTATGTGTCTGCAGATACATAAATAAAACTGAGTCTGAATCTCAGCAAATATATGCCTCAAAGACATGAGGAATATTATTAAAAAATGCTTGATATGCCTACTTTTAAATCTAAAAAAATCTTGTCTCATCTAAAAAAAATATCTTTTAAAGTAATCCATATGAAACATCCCCAGTTACTGAATGTAACCACGGTTCCCTGAAAAGGGAACGAGACGTTGTGTACAGCTTTGCTGACACATTAGGGAAACACCTTTCTCCTTTAATTACTAAAGCTTGATTCACTTAACGCCATTGCTCTGCAAAATCAGGGGGCACAAATAACATTCAGTGACGTTCAGAAGTTACGTTCAGTGACCGGGGACGTTCCCTTTAGAAGTGTTGTTAGGCTGCATTAATTAGATCAGCCGGAACCGGGAACACTCCCCTTCACACACGATGTACTCGTTACATCATA
>JAUCMS010000048.1:10330198-10346703 GCA_032357445.1 Enteromius radiatus
GACATTCACAGCCAAAATCTCAAATATAAATTCTCACAGAATGCATTTATTATCAGTATTTTAATCACCAATTTGTCAACATCTCTTTCTGTTTTTCAAAATCCCAAACAGAGTCCAGACATCAGAACATATACCCGAACGTGTTTCATAGGCCACACTGTTTTATATTTGGGAAATATATGTTAGGGGCTAGACCAAAAAAAAACAACATTTTTTGGGAGACAACACATCTGTGATTTACAGTGGACAAACTGGGGGTGCGTTTCTCAAACAACAATGTAACTCGCTGATTAATCACCAGAGTACCATGCATTGTTCTGGAAATTATCTACACACAACTGTTTTCTGAGCATAGTCACATCTCCACTGTTTTTTTTTTTTATTTATTTATTTTTTATTAATGCAGAACAAAAAAAACAAAGATTTGACAATATAAATGTTCATAAATCCCATAGTAAGTTACAACACCTCCATTAATTAAAACACGTTAGTTCAGCAACATAGGGCCAGTGTTAATGACGTCAGACGCACATTTCCTCACTTTGTAGTACTCAGAGTGCATGACGATGCTCATCAAAAAAGTTAGTTTACCAACAGATAAATGTGATTGTAAATCAAACGTACATCACTTATTTGACAGAGGACTGGCATTTCCTCTTTTATTGCACTGCACACCACAAGTCTAGCTATATATTCTACATGATCAACTTTAACCCAACTGGGGTGTGTTTCCCAAAAACATAGTTAGCTTACAATATCCTATCTCTCCTTCTTTTCATGTGTCCCTCCAGAAACTGGTCCACTGTTTGGTTTCTGTTTGGACCTGCTGCCTGCCTTGCCGTTTATGCCTCTTGGATTGCCCACTTGTATGACGCTAGATTGGATTGCCTTCTCAATACTGACCCACTGCCTGAAGTGATCACTCTGTCTCTGCCTTTTGCTTTTAATAAACTTCTGCAAATGGATTCACATTCTGTGTCAGCGTCCTTGTTACAGTTAACTGTTTTGGTCATTGGCAAATGTCAATACTTACGGTGCACAATTGACATTTTCGTGGAACAGCATCATGTATCCCGTCAGCGGCCGAACACACACTGACCAGGATTTGATGAAGGTGCTGTCTGCACCAGCTCTGAGCCTTACTCAGTTCTTTCTTTGGCATCCCATGTTGAACTGCATCGTTTAACCTTGAGGTCATAAACGCATGAATTAACATTTCTGCATTTGAGATTGAGAGCATAGGATGCAATTAAGATATGTTCTTGAGATGGATGCTAGAAACATGGCTTTCAAATGAAAGATTGCTTGAAACAGCACACCTAGGTTTCTAACTGATGAAGAAGAATTGACAGATCAGCCATCAAGTTTTAGACAGTGTTCTAGATTATTACATCTGGGGTTTTTAGGTCCGTTTTTAACACCTCTGTTTTGTCAGAATTTAACAGTAAGAAGTTACTTGTCATCCAATTTTTTATATCAGCTATGCATTCCTTTAGTTTTTCAATTTGGTGTGTTTCACCTGGCTGAGAAGAAATTTAGAGCTGAGTATCATCAGCATAACAGTGAACGCTAACATCATGTCTCCTGATAATATCTCCCAAGGGTAACATGTAAAGCATAAAGAGTAACGACCCTAGTACTGAGCCTTCAGGTACTCCATATTGCACTCGTGATTGATATGATGTGGCCTCATTCACTGCTACAAAGTGATAGCTGTCAGAAAAGTATGATTTGAACCTTGCTAAGGCACTTCCACTAATGCCAATGCCAATAGAGTTTTCTAGTCTATTCAAGAGAATGTTGTGGTCAGTAGTGTCAAACGCAGCACTGAGATCCAACAGCACTAATAATGATACTAATAAAATACAACCATGCTCAGATGATAGAAGCAGGTCATTTCTAACTCTAATTAGTACTATGATACGGTCTAAATCCTTACTGGAAACCCTCACAGAAATCATTTTTCTCTAATAAGGAAAAAAATTGTGTGGATATTACCTTTTCTAGTATCTTTCACAGAAAAAGGAGATTTGAGATAGGTTTGCAATTAACTAGATCTTTGGGGTCAAGTTGCATTTTTTTAATGAGAGGCTTAATAACAGCCAGTTTGAAGGCTTTGGGGACATATCCTAATGACAATGATGAATTAATAATAGGAAAAAGAGGATCTATGTCTTCTGGAAGCAGCTCTTTTAGATGGAATAGGGTCTAACATACATGTTGGTGGTTTAGACCATTTAACAAGTTTATACAATTCTTCCTCTCCTATGGTAGAGAATGAGTGGAATTTTACATCAGGAGATCTACAGTGCTATCTAAAGTGCTAGAAAAGAAAGAGTGCATTGTTTCTGTTGCATCATCAAGTTGTTCTAAGCTATTGGACATGCTAAGGAATTGAGATAAATCAGGAAGATTACTTGCACAGCAGTCTTTTGTGGTAGAGGTGATGGAAGTGATCTTGTGGGGTAGACTCTTTTAAAGTAATGTGTTCATCTGTTTTTAGCCAGGTTTCTGTCAAAGAAAGCATATCTGGGTTCTGATCATTGATCAAATCATTTATATAAAGTACTTTTGCACAAAGGGATCTGATCATTTTATTTGTTGAACATCAATTAAATTTGTTGCTTTTAAATTGGTTTTGAGGTTTTTCTGCGTTTTCTAATTCAGGGAACAGGCACAGTCTCTATAGTGTGATATCTAGGTGAAAGAGTTTCTTTGTGCTGAGCATTAACTGCCAGTGTGTCTGCTTCCTGACCTGGGCCCCAGTTAGTCAAGTATGAGACTTTGTGCCATATTTCTAGAGAGAAGTGCAGCACCACCCCAGGAGCGATGAAAACTCCAAAACTCATCTAATTGTCTATGAAACTATTGTATTTTTATGTTATTCTACGGCCACCACTTTGACATCCAGCCATTGAGACCCAGCAGTTTGCTGTGCATCTCATCACCCCGGTAAGCAGGGAGGTGACCAGAGCATATTACAGTGTCTGACATGCGTGTCTCTAATTCTAAAACCTTCTCTGTCAGCCTAGCTATTTCCCTGCATTTTTTCACATGTGAAGCCCTGGTTACCGACAGAGAGAGAGAAACTATACATGTTATAATTGATACATGTGACAATGCAAGGAGAAGCCATTTATTCACCGTCAGTGACAGATGATTAACCTCCTTCTGTTGTTTGATAAGCTTGAAAAAAAAAAAAAACGGAGAGGACAAGTGCAAGAAGAAATGAAACAGAGCAGAGCAATAGGCACGAAAAAGAAACACTAATGGGAACGAATTCTTGGAATATACATCTTTGAAAGGCTTGGTACTTCATAATATTTGGCATGTTAAATGTCTGGACCTGTCGGCGATTCAAAATCATGAATCACCTTCCCTACCCTCCCTTCCCCTAATGTTAAATATTTAACAATTTTTTTTACAAGTTTAAGAAAGAAACACTTTTGGAATGTTCTCAAATAAAAATATACTTACAAGGTTTATTCAAGTGTCAAAATATATATCACCCATCCTGACTTGTCAGCCGCATATATGTTATAATTTGTTGAATTTTATGTCAACTCTCTTTATTATTTCAGAATAAAGCCAGAAGATGCTATGGATTTTGGTGTTTCACTTCTCTTTTATGGCCTGTACTATGGTGTACTCGGTCGGGATTTTGCAGAGATGTGTGCAGATTTTATGGCATCTACAGTTGGGGTAAGAGCTTAAATCAACAAGCTATGTTGAGCCAACTGTGGAGAAAAATATTTAGCATGAAAACGTCCTCAAATTATTATCTATTTTCACTCTGATTTTATTTACCAGGGTTCTTGGAAAGCTGAAAATATCAACAAATTGTAAAACTGGTTTCAAAGGGCTGAATTTATAGCTTCTAAAAGAAATACAAATTAACATACTGTTCTGTACTTATTTTATAGAAATCAACAATATATTTTATTATTGCATTTGTTATAAATTACTTTGCCAGGACAACCTCATTTACAGATCTGTTGTTTCAGTATTACAGTGCATCTGGAATGCCAACTAAGCACCTGTCAGACAGCATCTGTGCAGTCTGTGGTCAGCCAATTCTTGTGGATGTGAGTGAAGAAGGAATCATAGAGAACACATACAGGCTGTCCTGCAATCATGTGTATCCTTTTTACATTTGTGTTCATTTGTTGTGTCTGCAAGCTCCAGGGTTTGTGCAGACTTTGGAAAATGCTTGACTTGAAAGTAATAACAAAATGAATGTAACAGGTGCACTGGAGATGGTAGACCTGCCACTTACGGTGTTCTTTGTCAAATTCCAGTAAAGCTGCATGATCCTGGGCTGTGAGCACTGGTCCTATTAGAGGATGTCGGACTGTTATGCCACCCTCATGGACTGCACATTAGGAGCCTGATCCAAATAATCTACACAATTATTAATGAATGAGACCCACTGATATTTGCACTAATAATAATAATAATACTAAACGGCTCTCGGCTTTCAACAGTTATTTAGTGCATATGCATCTGATTATTCTTTGAACACTGAGCTTTCAGTAACTGCATGTCCTATTTTGTTTGTCTATTGTTGTTTATGTTGTGTAAGTTTCAGAAATATCTACAGTTTCCATGGATATAAAACAAAGAAAAGGTTATACTTTATAAACAATAAGCAGAGTATCTCAGTATTAAGCTTTTAAATCTCTGAATGTAAAGTGTTTGCCACTGTTGTCACCAAATTTTAATTGATTTATATGTATTCTATTTATATGAATAGTTCAAGTTTCATCATTGTTATTAGGAAAATTAGATGTAACTGTGTGACAACATTTCTAACTTTTTCCAAACCATGGACAATAGAGGTGTCATCATCTGGCACGTATACTAGATGCACATGTTTGTTTCCTTAACCTGTTTTTTCTCAGATTCCATGAATTTTGCATACGTGGCTGGTGTATTGTGGGTAAGAAGCAGACATGTCCATACTGCAAAGAAAAAGTTGACCTTAAAAGGATGTTCAGTAACCCGTATCCTTTTTGACCTCCAAAACACTCAAATCAGTTAAATTACACTGTTGCAGGGACGGATTATGTGGGCCCCTGGGCAAAACGTTCGCGGGAAAACTGCATACTGCCCTTCATTTTGACGTAATAATTTTTCATAGTCACACAGGAGCGATGAATACTATTAAAGTGTGAGAATTAACTTGCGTTAGTCTACAGATGGCAGCAAGGCAGGTGTTATAAATAAACAGCATTATTAACGTTGTTGTTTTTCCAGTGACGAGTAATCAAACAAATTACTGTTTGCCCCGTTACAAGGCATTGCCTTTACAATGCCATTACCGTTACAGACAATAAATCGCACGGGTCGCCAACACTTTGACTCACACTTGCAAAGAAAGATACAGAGCTAAAGAGTCTTACATAAAACTCTTCTTCAGCTTTTAAGAACTGCTGGTTTCTCTGGTAATGGGCAGAGCTAATGCACTAATAACAGTCTTATTGGCTGGCGCTCACTGTTGTGCCTGTTTTGATTTCAGCAAATCAATTTGAGCAAACGCAGACAACGTGATTAATATACATGAACCCTCATGCTCATTAATCCTAGTTTGTTTTATTAGCAGTAGAATTCTTAGTATCACAGTTTTATTTGTTACCACAATATTTATCACAAAATGTATAGTTTTTCACTCTTTGTTTTTTTTATAGAAATGCTAAATGACAAAAAATATCTTAAGCGCCACCACCAATTCTAAGCTTAATCAACAAATATACATTCATGGTTATTCTAATTATTAAAGTTCTATCATTATAATGCTAAATTAGCGCAATATAATATTATAGTGCTATAAGAGAGTTAATGATATTTACAATAATATATTAAATTTGATAGGTGTCTCTCACATTGTCCCACAGAAACATTAAAATAATGTAGATTAGTGTACAGTGTTTTATAATAATAGTCTATTCTATTTAGTGTATTTTTCATTCATTTAACATATTTATATTGGGGATATACAAGTTATTTCCCATATCTGAATAGTTATTTTCCCTGGCAATTAGTTTTATAATGTTAGTTTTATAATTTTAGTTACTTTTATAATGATGTAACTCAGTTACTAACTGTAACTCAGTTACTATTTGTGAGAAGTAACTAGTAACTATAACTAATTATTGTTTTAAAGTAGCGTGCCCAATACTGACGGATGCACTTGTGACCATTGCACATACTAGGCACTTCAGATCAGCCTCTGTGGTCTAACAGCACTTGACAATGTCAAAATAACTGATATGGCCAAACAAATCAAAACCGGTGGGGTTTACTATTCACAGAATGCGAAGTATCAGGTATAACACTGAAAGAGCGTAGATTAAGCGTAAGTTAAGCGTGAAGTTTTCCAACTGTTTTACGATAGAAATCCTATAGGAACAATATGTAAAATATTTTACAAAACAGCAACAAAGGGTGAAGTTTGATGGTGCTATGAACGAGGATGTTTAAGGATAAAGTAATGAATAATTTTTTTATTACCTGTGCCTTCCATAGTTACTCAAACAGCAAATGAATTATACAGTGAATGCAAGCAAAGAACATTCACACTGTCAAAGAACATTGACACACGTACACACACAAGGTGTTTTAAGGCCCTTTCACACAGGATGCGTAATGTGCTGCGCTTTGAAACGCATTCATATGTAAATGACTTCACGAGTGCAAAACGTCTCAGGTTATAAATATAACCTCAGTTCCTTGAAGGAACGAGACGCTGCGTCACATGATGCTTTGGGGAACGCCCTCAGGTCCAGCTCGTAAAACCGAGTAAAAGTATGAGGAGTGGCCAAGCCTGCTGCGTCTCAAATCCACTCCAAAGCTATACCTGCCCGTACAGCTTTGGATGCCGCTACCCCACGAGTCGAGTGGGCTTTAACCCCCAGCCTCGGCTGGAGGTTAGACGACTCATAAGCAGTATTAATTGCATCCACTATCCACCTACTGAGCGAATGTTTCGTAGCTGCTAGACCTCTCCTCGGAGGGCCGTAACAAATGAGCAGCTGCTCAGTTTTGTGCCAAACTGCCGTCCTGTGGATATAAGTGTCCAAGCCATATAGTCGTTTTTATAGTTAAGCTCGAGGCTGGTTTCTGGGTCAAAGGGAGGAACCGTGATGTAGTGCCGCGGACCACCCGCAGGTGTCGTCGCGGACGGTTCCTCGCAAGTGCTTGGTGTTACACTCCTCAACCCCACTGTTGTGTTTTTTATGGGCCGAGGCTGAGGGGAGCACTCGCGAGAGGTATCCATGCCCTGGATCTTCGGCAGGGTGCATGGAATAACCCCTTGAGGGCGCTGCGGGCCTGCGTACACCGTATCGTGGGGCAGTGTAACACAGACCCGCAGGGAGACTACCCTCAGGAGCCCTGAAGCCGTGGCTTCAGGACTTCTTTCGAGAAGCACTTCTAGCCTGAAGCGTGACCCTCAAGTCCTGCTTCGGCTTCGAAGGCTTCTCGACAGAGCGCCGCCGATATAAAGAATATCTCTTTGAACTTAACACTTTAGTCTTTGCAACTTTAGGGATCACTAACAGCTTGTAACACCCCAAAGAGAAAGGAAAACTTGAAATCGCATTATATGACCCCTTTTAATTATTCCTAACTCCATTTACTTTTGGAAGGCCAAATAAAGTGCTTTTGCTTTTTTTTATGGGTTTCTATGTGCTGACACATACTTAATTGAAAACAAAGGTAAAATAATATTAATACAAACACTAACAAATACAAAACATGAATACTAAAGTGTTATAACCTTGCATGTTTTCTTTCTCACATTGCAAAAACCTTTTTAAAATAATTTAAAATAATTTATTACCTTAACTCTGTCCTTAGATGGGAGAGACCCCATGTCATGTACGGACAGTTACTTGACTGGCTGCGCTACCTTGTGGCCTGGCAGCCTATTATCATTGGACTGGTACAAGGCATCAATTACATTCTGGGTTTGGAGTAATAGTACCAGCATAACGACGGGCATGCTTGATTCAATCTGCAGTGAATACATCTTTGGTTTCACTGACACTGGGACACTTTTTCAATGACTGATGCTAATGTGTTTTGCTGTGGTAATGTGTCTTCAAATTAAATTTTATGAGCAGTCCGATGTTGGATGTTTTTATTTACATTTCTCTTGTCAGACTTTTGTTTATGGACTATTTGAAGTTTGGACCTTGAGTTATACATCAGTAGCGTAATGTATGAATGTTGCATATTGATTGTTTAATATGGTCTTTGAAATTTGCGTGCATGATTTCCCAAATGCACATTTGGTTTTATAAAAATAAAAAAGGCATAAATATGTTTTCTCCATGTGCAGCTACTCTAACGAGAGAGAGACGTGAGAAGGCAGTCGGATTCATAGGCAGGTTTTTTAATGAAAAGCAGATTGGTACAGGCAGGGTCAAAACAGGAGGCAGACAGGAATGGAGGAGACAGGGCGAGAGAATGGTCAGTGTCCAGGGGAGGGTCGGTAACAATACACAATCCGTGGATCGAGGCAGAGGCATAGATCAAAGGGAGGCAAGGGTCGGCAACGATAAATCCAGGAAGTACAAAAACACAGGGAAACAGGAATGGAAACAGACGGGGCGACAGTGCAATGGACCGTGAGAATTAGACAAAGACTTCCGGGTATATACAGAGAAAACTGGGTCAATGGGTGGAGCTAGACAATGAATTGCTATGGTAACAGATGAGCGTGGCGAAGACATAAATGAACATACATAACAACACAGAGCCATGAGTGAGAGTCCAGGATGACAACAAATGTGAGTCCGTGAGAATAAGTCCAGGCATGAAAACAGAGAAAAACACACATAAATGGCTTGCTGCTGGAGTGCCAGCTAGAGAGCTGGGCTGACACGTCCAGCTGGTCATAACAGCTACTGTGCACTACTCTTTTATTAATGTGAGTTAAGTAAAAAAGAAAAGAATTCTTACACTTAGAAAATTATTATTAATATTGTGCCACTCTTGGAGTTAAGCATTCAAAATTATGAATCTAAAATTGTTTTCCAGAAGTAATGATCAACAGTGCACACATCACAATAATTAGCGTTATAGATGGACACTGCCTTGACTTATTGGGTGGTCAAAAAAAAAAACTGTTTCGTAGGTCTGTATATCAAATATATTTGATTGGGGTCATACCCGTAGCGGGTTTTAGTAAAGAATTCTGACCGTATTCGGCCCATAACAGGTACTCACTCCAATCTTGTTGTCTGGATTGGCAATAGGATCTGAGGAACCGAGCCTTTCCGCCTGGCTGTTGGATTGTGGATGGTAACCCGATGTCAGGCTGATGTTTATGTTAAGGTGGCTATAGAAGGCTTTCCACAACCGGGAGGTGAACTGGGGTCCTCAGTCTGTGACGATGTCTTCAGGGATGCCATAAAACCTGAACACTTGTTTAGTAACGACCTTGGTGGTTTCCCAGGCTGTGGGAAGTTTGGGGAGTGGGATCAGGTGACAAGCCTTGGAGAACCGATCTATGATGGTGAGTATGGTGGTGAAGCCGTGTGACGTGGGTAAGTCAGTTATAAAGTCCGTGGCAATGTGGGACCAAGGCAAATGGTCTATTCCTGGGGAATAGGTAAGGGGTGCAGAAGTCCTACTGGTTTCTGATGGCTGGACTTACTGATGTTGCAGGTGTTGCACTGTCAGATGAACTGTATCACATCTGTATTGAGGCTTGCCCACCAGAATTGGTTGGTGACAGGGCAGGGCAAGCAGGGATCCCTGACGATTGACTTCCTTGGCCAGCTGATATACTGCCGCTGGTTTTGAGGCTGGCAAAGTTTTCTGTGATGATGATGACTCGGATGACGTTAGATCCATGTGCAAGCAGTTTATTATGCAGAGAGTAGTCAAACAGACAGTAATCAAACAGGGGCAGACAGAACAGTGCAGATAGATCCAAACAGTACCAGGCAAGATTCGACAACGAGAGTCCAGGCAATGGTCGGGGTCACAGGCAAGAATCAATAACGAAAATCCAGGCAATGTTCAAAGTCGAAATAAACAATCCAAAAGGCAGTCCGAAGATCACTGAGAAAACGCTCAGAGTTGCTACTGGGAACAAAACTTCACACTGAAGGCATTTCAGAGTTTTCCTTATAAAGGGGAAAGCCCGCCACGGCAGATTTCCGCAAGTGTTCGGGTGAAAGTGTTCCGGATAGGAACTAAAACTCCGGGGAAAGTGCCCGCTGATGCTGGTTAGACAGCGCCACAGAGGACCGCCGTGCAACAACAGCACTATATAACCACTGCCGCACACACGGATATGTTGTTGGTGGTTTTGTTTGCAGAAGTACCATAATGTCGTCAACTCCTGCATTAATGTATTTATGCCTGAGACAGTCAGTCAGTTTTGATATTGTGGCAGGTCACCACAAGTAATTAAATGTACGGGAAAAACATCTCACAGCACAAAACCCTGAGACCAACTTAATTACTCATCCTTATCTCCTTGTAGCAGGTGACACTAACCGGACTGATAGATGTTTTTCTCCAATACATATTGACCACAATTATTTTTATGAGTAAAGTATCTGTGAAGTATATTCCCATTCAAATTTACAATTTTGAGCACTCCAGGGTGATTATTGACATTAAATTATTCATCCAAATTCTAATTTTATTTGTCACTTTCACATACATACATGGTACAACATTAAGTGAAATGTATTGCACGACTGCCCCAACAAATTGACATATTAAGAAAACAATTAAGTAAAACGGCAAAATAGAAGTAGAATATAAGAGTAAGTACAGTAAATAAATATAATATAAAAAATTAAACTAGCAATAAAATAGAATAAAAAGAGAATAGAAGTAGAATAGAATATGACTATATAAATCGGAAGTATATGTACACACAATAAAAGTAAGAGTGTAATAAGTGAAAGTGAGTAGAGGCATACTGGGGACAAATTGTACAGTATGTAAATTCCACTCATTTATCCCCCACGTAGCCTTTTCCCAACTGCAAATAACAGGTAGAGTGAAAGTGAAAGTGTGCGATGGTCTGAATATGAGTGGAGTAGAGAGTTCAGTGTCCAGAGTGAGTGCAAAAAAAACGTGTGAAGGTGCAGAATGGATCAGTACTGGTGTACTGATTGAGAGACCGTATCGCCTGCAGAAAGAAGCTCCTCCTCAGTCTCTCTGTGTTGGCCTTCAGGCAGCGGAATCACTTTCCAGACCTCAACGGAGAGAACAGTTCATTGTTGGGAGGTCACAATCTTCCTGGCCTTGGTCCAGCACCGCCTGCTATAGAACCAGGTTGAGATATTTCCCATCACGATGCTCTCAATGGTGCAGGAGTAAATGTTCCTGAGCACCTTGGAGGGCAGTCTGAAGTCTCTCAAGCGTCTGAGGTGGTAGAGACGCTGTCGGGCCTTTTTCACCACAGTGTTGATGTGACAGGACCATAACAGGTCCTGCGTGATGTGAACACAGAGGTATTTGAAGCTGTTCACTCTCTCCACTGGGCTCCCATTGATGACGGGAGTCTGGTAGTTCCTATCCTGCTTAGTGCTGAAGTCCACTATCAGGTCCTTTGTTTTGCTGACGTTTAGAAGGAGGTTGTTCCTCTGGCACCAGTTCACAAGATTCCTAATTTCCTTAAGGTAGGCCGTCTCGTTATCAGAGATCAGGCCCACCATGATGGTGTCGTCAGCCAACTTAATGATGGTGGTGGAGCTGGTAGTGGCAACACAGTCATGTGTGTACAAAGAGTACAGCAGGGGGCTCAGAACACAACCCTGGGGGGCTCCAGTGCTGAGAGTGAGTGAGGCTGAGATGTGTCCGCCCATCTTTACTGCCTGTGATCTGCCAGTTAGGAAATTACAGATCCACTGGCACAGAGATGAGGATAGGATGAGGATATTTTATTTTATTTAATCTTGCTGATTTATGTATCGTATGTTTAAATTGTCAATAAGCTACTCTGAATACCCCACAACAGCAAGATTAAATAAAATAAAATACAATTGTGAAGGAAAAAATTAGTGTTAAAGAATGTAACCTTTCTGCATATGATTTTATTATGTATTTTTGACGATTTTATTATGACTAACCTTTTTCTATTTAGTTATCTGCACATGCTGATTAATACCAAAGACTTAAGGAGTGATATGAATTATATTTTAGAGAAGTAAGCATTGAGCATTGAATATAATAATTCTCTTATGTGTTCTATAATCATTTTACTGTCTGCACTTGTTGAGCTTCTAAACAAAGAGTACAATGCAAAAGCTGTGAAATCTTGCATCCTGTTTGCTGTCTGAGGAGGCCAGCCAGAGGAGCAAAAGTACAGTTTAACACCTCTTAGACCCTTAAGGCCGATCGAGGGGCCAGCGTAGGCTTGAATTAATGTATTCAGTGTGATTTAGGTTTAATATCCATTACCATTTTTGGAGTTGTTTTTCTCATTTTGGACAATGAGAGAGGGGGGTGCAAAAATGCTGAACTGTGTGTGTGTGTATAAAACCTATGTGGAAGTGAGACTGCCTCACTCTTCTCCTCTCTTCTCTGATGATGATGAGTTGAGTCCTTGTACAAGAATAAATTTCAATCTGCAGGACCAAACTGGTATCGACCTGGTGTTTTTTCTCCGATATCACCTGTAGCATTTTTCCACGACAGGCTCAACTCTCCAGGAACACAACCAGAGACTGTTCAGAGTGATTGAAAAGGTTAAAGAATATGGACTTAAACTTAACAAAGCCAAGTGTGAGTTTGCGGTACAGGAGGTTCTCTTTCTGGGAAACAGGCTGATAGTAAAAGGAATAAAGCCAGATGAAGCCAAGATTACAGCCATACTGAACATGCCAAGACCAACGGATAAGACAGGTGTGTTACGAATACTAGGAATGGTGAACTTCCTAGGCAAATATATTCCCAATCTTACTGCCAAGACGTCATGCATTCATGAACTGTTACACAATGACAGTGAGTTCAGGTGGGAAGTCCGACATGAGAAAGAGTGGCAAAGACTAAAGGAGGCCCTTACCACAGCGCCAATATTGGCCTATTATGACCACAAAAAGAGACACAAAGTGTCAGCTGATGCATACAAAGATGGGATTGGAGCAGTACTTCTCCAAGCAGAGGGAGAGCACTGGAGACCAGTTGCCTCGAGATCCATGACAGAATGCAAATATGCACAGATAGAAAAGGAGTGTTTGGGGGTGGCCTACGGTCTGGAGAAATTTCACAGTTATGTGTATGGGCTGCCGTTCCTTTACTGTGGAAACTGACCACCGCCCACTCGTTTCCATCATCAAAAAGAACTTAAACAAGATGTCCCCACGGATCCAGCGTTTAATGATGAAAATGCAAAGATATGATTTTGAGCTCATCTATACGCCTGGAAAACACCTGTTTATTGCAGATGCCCTGCCAAGAGCACCTGCAGGGGGATGTGTAAGTATGACTGAGGAGGATGTGGACAGTCACATAAAGATGGTGTGTAGTGCTCTGCCAGTGTCTGACTTCAAGTCAAAGTAAATAGCTGAAGCTACATCACAAGATGCAGAGATGCAGCGGGTCATACAGAGCATGGATGAAGGATGGCCTGCAGGATCGTGCCCTCACTACTATCATGTTCGTGGGGATCTCAGCTACGTGGATGGACTATTACTGAAAAATGGAAGAATAGTCATTCCGGAGGTTCTGAGGCCAGACCTGTGTAACAGAAATCATGAGGGACACCTCGGGATTGAAAAGTGTAAAAGGAGAGCGAGGGAAACAGTGTATTGGCCTGGATTAAACAGAGACATTGAGACATTTGTGAGTAAATGTGAAACGTGCCAAAAACATAGAAGTAAGCAAACCAAAGAGCCAATGGTGCTACCAGAGATGACTACAACGCTGTGGCACAAGGTAGGGATGGACTTGTTTCATCTGAAAGGGAAAGACTATTTAGTAGTCATAGATTACTTTTCCAACTTTCCAGAAATGGCTCTGCTCACCTATACATCATCAGCCTGTGTGATCACTCACACTAAATCTATATTCGCCAGACATGGCATTACCAACATTGTAGTTAGTGACATCAAGCCCACATTATGCACAGTCAAATGGGCAAGCGGAAAAAGGTGTCCATATTCTGAAGCAGCTGCTCAAGAAAGCAGCTCAGATCCATACTTAGCCCTACTGAGTTATCGTGCGTCTCCATTGCAGTGTGGTTTGTCACCAGCAGAACTGTTAATGGGGAGAAAGTTGCGAACAACACTGCCTAGTTACTCAAAGGCTACTATACGCAAAAAATTTGCTGTGAAAACAGAGGATGGGCAGATTCTCAGATGCAATTGTCGCAGCCTCCTGAAAATTCCACAAACATCCAGTTGACCCTGTAATGCACATACAAAGGAAACTGCAACCACACATGTTGAGGACTGCAATGCCAACTTGCCTCCAGACAAATCAGAACTGAGAAGGTCTGGACGGAAAATAAAGAAACCTGAGAGACTGGACTTATAGAGGGTTTATTTTATTTTATTGTATTTGATTTAAAAACAAGAAAAAGAGGTTTTTGTAATAACTGTTGAGTACTATCTTGTTCAGGAATGGAGACTCAAAGTTTGCATTGTTATTATGGGAGTCAAAGCATGTGAAAAAATATAATACCTTGCTACACTGTGATGTTAGTATAGTTGAATGTTTATCTCAAAGAAAAGGGGATGTTATGATCAGTGGTTATTGCAGGTTATTGCCACTAGATGTCACTGTGTTGCAAGTGATAGATAAGTGACACAGAAGAAGAATGTGTGTTCTAATAAGTCATATAAGCTAACTGTATGCTACTGAGAGCTGAGAATTAAAAGTGCATCTGGTTCCATCAACAGCTGTGTATTTATTCAGACACAAACACAACAGCGGTCCTGATGATTTTTCGGAACAGCATATCTATGACCTCCTCCTCCTTATTGAGCAAGGGTACAACCAGTGCTCACGGCTATTACACATGCTGAACGCATGGACCTGTCTGTGCGCGCATCATCTGGGAGCGGGACTAAAAAACTATCCCACGCAGACCTCTAGTCTGAAAAGCACTACACAGATGGAAGCTAAGTTGCACTTGTTTTTTTCTACATTGCTGAAGGGAAAAAAGGCTAACACACGTTCTGAAGCACTATTAGGCCAAATGTTTTTCTGTTTGACCACTTGAGAAATCAACGTTTATTAATTTCTTTCATTGCAAAATTATTAGCTTATTTCTAACTGTATTTCTATGTTATGAAAAGCACCTCGTTCATGTCCATGTTCATCATTCCATTTAATTAAACTCAAATAAAACGAAACATATTTGTTTATTTTCTATTTCTTATTTATTTATATTCAAAGGGAAGCAAGTGAAATAAATAATAGAGTAGCGGGAAGAAGCGGTGAAAATAAACTACTCATTTGTTTACCTGCGGGCTTTTGCGGGCAGGAGCGGGACAAAACTTGAATATTGCGGGCGGGAGCGAGAGAAAATAATAGATATATTTTTGTGGGAGCGGGCGGGAGTGGGACTGAAAAAACTATCGTGCACAGACCTTTAGGTTGTTGTTTCCACATCTGGCCCAGGGAGGGCTCCAGTTTTTACGTTTAGCCCTGAGAGGACTTCTGCTCATGAGTTAAGCCCAGAGAAGGCTCTTATTCCCACGTTCAGCCCAGAGACTGCTGTTGTTGCCACGTTTGGCCCAGGGAGGGCCCCAGATCCCGAGTCTAGCCCAAGGAGGGCTCCTGTTCCCACATCCAGCCCATAGAGGGCTCCTGTTCCAACGATGGGCCCACAGAGGGCCTCTGAACCAAACATTTCCCCCATAATTTTTTCGGATCTGGGTCGAGTGGTGAGGGAAAGGCCACAGAGGCTGTCCAACCTTGGCCCCCCGAGTAATGATAGAACCATCACTTCTACCACAAAAGACTGCTTTGTAAGTAATCATCCTGATTTATCTTAATTCCATAGCACAGCCAACAGAGTAGAAAACCTTGATCTAACAGAAACCATACACTCTCTTGCGCTTAAGAATGGTAAAATAAAACAGTTTGACTCTGTGTATAATGAGCACACTCGCACCAAGAGAGCAGCCTGGAAAATAGAGCATAGCTGGAGGAAAACAAATGCTAACTTACAGAAAATCATTAAAAAGGGCTAGATCTGATTACTTTTCATCTCTGTCGGAAGAAAACAAACATAACCCTCTGTATTTATTCAATACAGTAACTAAATTAACAAACGATTGTGATTGTATCTCATTATTAGTGCTATTGGATCTCAGCGCTGCGTTCAACACTATTGACCACAGCATTCTCTTGAATAGACTAGAAAACTCAGACTAGACTAGAAAAATCAAATCCGTTAAAAGATTGTTAAGCTGCATTAATTAGCACTGCATGAAAAGAGCTGTATCTGGACAAATATGGTATGGGAAATTCCCGCTAAACTCTAGGTTTGCCAGATGGATGAGGTAGAGTGCTTGGAAAGGTAG
>JAUCMS010000048.1:10379548-10394860 GCA_032357445.1 Enteromius radiatus
TTGTATACACACAAAACAGTTTCAGTTAGTTTTAGTTTTTTTTTTAACTCTCGTTTTTATTTTTATTTCAGTTAACGGAAATGCTTTTTTAATTCTAGTTTTAGTCTTTTCGTTCGTTTTCGTTAACTATAATAACCCTGGTGAAGGGTAGTGCAAATGCAGACATGGTGCTACGATTAGATGTGCAATGCAACACACTGCATAAAAACACAGTACTAATTTATGATAATCAGTAATTATGTCCCCACTGGATGCAACAAATGCCTTGTTTGTAATGTGTTTTATTGTTTTGGTGTCATAGCACCAGGACAGGGCATCATGTTATGGTAAAAGGTATAACATTTCCTCCAAATACTTGCAGTATTCAGCCAATCACAGTGCACTGGACACTGGCCAATCAGAGCACACCTCGCTTTCTAGAATGATGAGCTTTGTACAAATCGACCCATTTTCGGGGATGCGGATATATTTCTCCATGTTGCGTGTATGTTTTTAATATTGACATTTCAGATTGTTCAAATGGTCGGCTGTCGGGGCCCCCTCAAAATGCGGGGCCCCAGGCAATTGCCTGCCTTGCCTGCCCTATTGCTACGCCTCTGATGGAGAATTACCACTAATCACAGAACTGGCTTTATTGCAAATGCAAGGAAAGGAAATGCAAAATCCATCTAACCAAAATCCATCTAACGTCTTCTGTTGTGTAGTCTCCTCTATCGACTCTCTTCAACCCTGCAAAACTACACTAGTAATCCTAGCTAAGTCTCCATTACTCATCTGTTTCAGTTTACTCTGACTATCTATAAACTCTTTCTGTGTTGTCTTCTTCTCTTTTGCTGACAGTAGTGTGCAAATTGAACCTAATTAAGAGAGTGTTAATGAGAAGAGCCACTTACTTCCATATTAATTCTTAGTCATATGAAGCTTCACATTTAGACTTTTAATGATTGAACTCTGTCATCTTTAAAAGTAAATATTTTTAAATATATATTTTTAAAAAATTTCCATATTCTTTACAATATTGTCAACACAATATGTTGAGCATACTGAAGATGGAAACTCATGCAGGTTTGGAACAACTTCAGAGTAAATAATAAAGATTTTTTTCATTTGTGGGTGAACTATGCCTTTAACAGGGAAAGTTAAAGCAAAGTTCTGTAATGAAATTCTATAAGAAAAAAATCAATCTGAGATGTACATGTTTTTTAAAAGGTGCCTTACATGCTCATATTTATTAAATCGTGGTCAGTTCGTAAATCATGGCAAGTCGCCACAAATAAATAAATGTATGGGAAACATATCCCACAGCACAATAACCTGAGAGCAACTTCATTAAGTAACGTGAGCAGCGCAACAAAATACTAGCTACAGTATATAAGTCATTATAATCAGTAATGCTGTATACACCAAATGCAAGCCAGCATACCCCCAACTGCTACCGCATTGTTTTTAAAATGTGCTGAAACAAATTTCAAATGATTTATTACAGTCGTATAGCTAGTTAGTGATCTACGGCTCTGTGTATCAACTGCCGCGCATTTTAAAAACAGCTGATTGAGATTTACCGCTAATCAAAGTACCGGCTTTCCTGACGAGATGCGCATGCATTAATCAACGATTAAATCCCCCAGCCCTAATGTGCACACAATCATCTAAGAGGTCTAGACCTGACTCTGGGATGCTGACTCAAGGACCCGTGAGCCCGGACATCCAAACCATAAAATCTGACAAATGTGTGCGGAGAGGACCAACCTGCCGCATCACACATTTGCTGCAAGGGGACACCTCTCGCCAAAGCCATTGACAATGCAAGCCTCCTAGTTGAATGGGCCTTAACTCCTAGAGGTGAAGTCTGACCACGTACCTCGTAGGCTAGGGCAATAGCAACTCTCACCCTTTGTGACATTGTTTGTCTAGTGGCAGCCACCCCCTGGTTGTGGCCCCCATAGCATATAAAAATCTACTCCAAGTTATGCTACTGGCTAGCACGGTGGATGTAAATCTGCAGAGCACATACTGGACACAGTAAGTGAAATCTTTCCTGCTCTGGAGAAGTAAATGGCGGAGAACAGAAGGCTTCAATAACAACTGGATGCATGGACGAGAATAGAACTTTCAGAAGATAATGTGGGTAAGGATGCAGAATAGTTTTGACTAGGCAGGAAGGTAAGACTGACAGAGCCTGCAAATCCCCAATTATCTTCAGAGAAGTAATGGCCATTAGAAAAACCATCTTAAGGGTCAGAACTTAACTGACTGTAGTGGTTTGAAAGGGTTATCAACCAGACCCTCGAGCACAATAGCTAAGTTCAATGAAGGGACTGTTGCTCTAGTGGGCGGCCTCAACCAACTGACAAGACACAGCTTGTCTGGACAGCAAGTCTGATCCCACATTCATATGCCCCGGAATGTAAATTGCCCTGAGGGACAGGAACTTGTCTGGTGCCCAAGGCAGAATCTGCTGCATTAATTTGTTCAACACAGTCCACCCTGGCGATTTATGTAAGAGACCAGCGTAGTGTTGTCTCTAGACCGTCTGCTTGGTTGCACGGAGAGACAAATCCGTGGCTTGGCGCAGCTCTGAAAACACCTCTTCATCGATAGACCTAACAGTGCTCAAGTCTTTCAGCAGGTCAGCCTGGTACGCCTGCAGAACCACCATGGTGTGCAGGGCAGCACCAGCCTGTCCCGCTGCCTGAAAAGCCTTAAGCCAAAGATGTTACTTTGCATGGTTTGGTGGGGAGAGTGGGATTTTTCAGTGATGATGGGAGAGAGATAGCCCACAAGCGTCTCTTCGATCTTGGGCATCATCATATAGCTTCAGCCAGAACGTCACGTGATCCCCAGGAGGGAGCTGTAGCTCGCGATTTCCCTCTAAAGAACGAAAGCCGGCCGCGAAGCACTTTGAATGAGAGGAGATTGCAGTGTTCACATTCTCCCTCGAGTCCTAGGATAGCGTGTTCCCCCAAACACTCAAAGCAGAAAGTGTTGCGATCGTCATCAGAGAGAAGTCTCTCACACGGAGGCAAACATCTCCTTTCAAACTCTGCCATCAGTAAGTAATGTGTTTTACTTTTGCTTTCTGTCTTCTTTTTTAACTGCCGCACAGTATTCAACACACAGACTTTTTTTTTTACACACACACACACACACACACACACAAAATGCAGTCCTTGAAGACAAAAAGACCTCCAGTTTTAATCTAGTTCTGTCACCTACATATGCATACAAAACTTCTAAAACACCACTATTTCTCTGTTCACGCTCCAATTCATATCTCCAGCCGCTATGTTTCGAATGAGCTAACCAACACGCTTCCGCCTTGAAGCAATGAATGACGGAGTGTGGGCGTGGTCAGCTCGGAATGCATTTTCAAAGCCGCATTGAATTTTGCTACACATACCCCGCGGCGTCATTATGAAAATGCAATCGTAAGTGTGCTAACTGTTAGTCTAAATGCATTTAGGACAAATAACATTTGAATGATAATTTTGCTACTACTTCTGCTTGGACATGTTACACATATCAAATCAATTAGTGTTTTACATTTTCATTTTGCAACTTATACAGCATTCAAATTAGTATTCAATTTACATATTAAGATTACTGTTGTGAATGGTAAATGTAAATAATATTATTTCATTTTCCTTTTGCACCAAACTTTGCACATGTGGGTTAATGGAAAATGTAAATTTAAATAAGAAACACATTGCCATTTTGAATATTGCATTGCAAATTGAATATTGCTACACGTATGCTTCCATAGAACAAAGAGTATTTTCAATAACATTTGCAAGCAGCATCGAGTGTAGCTTTTGAAAGGGAACTAAAGCAATCTCGGCGTCCAATCGCAGGCCTTTTGCTCCTTAATTTCTAAGGAAACTGATCCGATATTTACACGGGTCCTACTATTTGCCTTATCGTTCCGCAGACATTTTCCTTTGTTTTTTATCTTTCTGTCACTCGGCTTGTCTGTTCACTCTCCCCCACATCATTAGTAGACACGCCCCTTACTGCTTATTGGCTAACGTACAAGTTTGTTTAGGTACTTGCCCCCGACTCAGTTTTTTTAAAGCATTTTTGAAAAATCACTTGCCCTGCCTTTAAAGAATGTGGTATATGTTACTCTCATTTTTTTTTAAAACATCAACAAAAACAACAATTTTGCATATTTTATTTTCTGTAATATTTTTTTTTTTTTAAATAGGATAAATATTTGTTTTCTGTTTGCCAATGCCAGGTCCAACTTTTGTAAACACATAGGAAGGATCAAATTTAGAACATTGTGTTTTTGTGTTTGTCATCCTAATCTGTAGAAGTATTTTGATAATGAGTCCATAAACAGTGCGCTCGATTTATTCCTGGCTACCCTCAAAGCTCAAGGCTGTCATGAGCTGTTTCTCTGTTTATCTCTCTAAGCAGGGGCTACAAAGCTGCCATTAGAAAGTGATTGAGTGAGACCCCCAGCCTCCCTCCTATCACCTTGTGTATTCATGCTTTAGTGTGCAGAGGTCAACATCCCAACCTGAAATCATCTTTATGGCCTTCCACACGCTGTGGCTGTCAATAAAGTTCACCCTGAGTCCACTGTATTGGGACACATTCATGCGGTGAGTTTAACCCTTAAAATAGTTCTGGGTGACCACTGATGTAGTGGCATTTTTAAAATGTTCCTTTTAAACCATTTCAGAAATATGAATGAAAGAAAATTCACGATGTCTTTCCAATGTTAAATATGAGAGACACTGTCTAGTTATTGCTTTAGCTTGCTCGGCCATAAAATGTTGTATTGTGTCATTGTCAGGTATTCCTGTGGTAGTTAAATACACATTAAAGGAATTTTATTAACACCTTCTAATAATAAACTCATAGTATGAAGGAGATTCACAAGAGCATAATACTAATAGATATAAATACAAAGAGGGTAATGAGGAATGTAACAAGTCATAGGTGTAAATCATACAGCCGAAGTAACAACTAAAGAGCTAGACAGAAAGGAAATACAAGAAATTTAAGGCCAGTTTTACTAACAGTCTTGCATTAAAAAGTGCAGATGCATAGTATAGAATTAGCAGTAAAAAGGCATTTGTAGAAATGTCTCTTTCGAATGCAAAATTTATGGAAGGACAGTATTCAAATGATTCAGACAAGTTTGTTTTTCTAAGGTTTGCATTCATTAAATTACTGGTATTTACGCCATTATTTAACGCCTAAAAATAATGCACTTGGAACCCTCAGCTAGGAGTCACGCAATACCAGGTCTATCAAAATGTTTTGTAACCTTTCATATTTTGGCCTCCAGTTCTTTTCTCCCTAATTTGCCCTGTTTAATAAAACTGACTCATAAACACCAGTACGAAATGAGAACTAAACCAATAATAACTCTGACAGTCACGCCAATAACCAATTTTTGGAAAATGTATCTTGTTACTGTAAAACTACACTATTTTGAAAACAGCTGTGTAAAAATAGCGTGTAAAAATGTTTTGAACACTGTATTTTTAAGAGACAGATAATGTTGATTATGGTCAGTACACTGGTACTTGGAAAAAAGGATATCCTGAAAATTCATCAGTAATCTTTTCAAATTAAATGATTTTAGTGTTTTTACCTGCTACTATACTCTTGGCCATCTTGAATAGTATATTTATATGCAAAGTATATATTTTATCTTATTTTCTGTTGATAATGTAGTTTTAAAAGTCATACACTCTTTGTCATCTCTTTAATAACAGAAAATCAGCACAATATGTTTGCACGGACTGCGTAAGAGCAAAGCATTTTTAAATGAAAATCTCAAAGAGAAATCTCCTCTTCCTTTTTTTTCTCCCAAAGACATCCCTCAGCTGAATAATATCTCAGCAGTTATGACAGCGAGGGTCATCTTGTGTCAGTATGCTCTGAGAGGCCTTTTTGTTTTCATTTCAAACAGAGGAACAGCTCAAATTAGTGTATTTCATCTTGCTCGCACTCAAAGCCTTTGATGAATATCTAAGTGGTGTCTGGAGCCACAGGGCTTTTGACCAACCTGCAGCTCCATTGATATCCATCTTGCTGCCAGTTGCAGTACAGGAATGGAAAGAGAAGCGCTCTGCAATGGAGAGCTGGGAAATAGCAGTCACTTATCCCCTCACTTCATTATTCAGTACAGTACAAGTTAAGTCTGCTGAGCAAGACACGAACCTCACAGGTGAGGCGCCTTTGTCCTGTTAAAGTGCTTCAGAAGAACTGAGCTAGCGAGTAATTATAACGGAAACTGCTGTATTTAACCCACAAGTCAGTTATCCGTGCTGCCGAGAACGGCAATGAAAATTTGAATGATCTTCACTCTTTGTACTCTCTCTCCCAGGGACTGTTTTGCTTTCTGAGATAATGTCCGTCATTGCCCGGGGCAACTGTGACATGTGCAACTGCCAGAATGTCTTTGCCACAGGCAATGAAACTTTGGCCTTCTCACGAAAGATAACGGAAGTGAAAGAGCTCAAAGACGATTCTGTGTGTTCTTGTTCTTTAGTTGCACAAGAAGTCATAGCCGAATCTCCAATGGAAAAACTTGGCGTGCAATTTCATCAGCTGCCTGCAGTTCCAAATCATTGATTTTCTGATGATTTCCTCCTGGAATGAGAAATTCCCACTTTACTCCTTGCTGGGTGATCAGCAGAGTATTCCATAAAGGTCTTCTCTCAGTGTCTCTCATTACACTTCCGTACCAAATCACAGAGGATTCCGTGTAGGTCACTAGGGTCTCCACATTACAGTCAGTGTAATTGAAATGACTCTGACGAGAACCATGTACCTAGTGCAGAAGGTCACTCATGCATGACCACATCTTTTCTTGTAGGAAAAGACACAAGTAAGTGTGCCCTGGTCAGTGTCAAGTGTCTTCCACTGTGTATTGAATAGTTAAAAGCTGGTCGACAAATAGAAACCCTGCTGTTTTCAAACATAGCGATTGCTAACCTCATGACATCGCAAGTTACTATGGAAATCACTATTCTCTAAGCCTCTATAGTGCAAAACGTTTATGTGCATTTCTCACAACACTATTTACATTTGCACAACAGTTAATGCATTTCCCAAAACAATTACTACACTGAATATGTATGCTTCACATTTGTACTGCATATGCCGACGAAATGTTTGAATAATTGAATTTACTGTGGTTTGCCCAACATTTGGCTGCACCCTTCGACCAGCCTCAGCCATTGTGAGGCCGGGATTGACAACATGATCCACAATTATAGCCCTGATTTCATTGGGAATCCGCGTATGTACTTGGCCTCTCCTTCCTCTTCCCCTGTTATGTCCCCTTCCCTTTCCTCACCACACCCTGACCCCTCTTTCACGAGGCTGACCTTCCATTCCTGTGTCACAGTATTGTAGAAACGGTACACACTATGTTCTGCTTGGCTCATATACGCTTGTGAAGTGGGGATTTATGGGATTCAGTTCTGAGTGATTGTAGAGAAGTGGCTTATTGTTGTTTGCAACTAATGCTTCACACACCCCTTCTCATCAGTGAAAGATGAGGTTCACCTGAGATAAATTGTTCAATTTAGAAGACATTTCCAGGGGAAATTTTTTTTTTAAATTTTATCAAATTAGCTTGACAGATTTTGACAACTAGTTTAACATATTTGTATGTAATGACTCAAGCAAGGAAACTAGGACTATTAGTTTTATATGGAATGACTATTCAGCATTCACAAGTTCAGTTAATTTTGACTGACATGACATAAGCAAATGATAATGTTATAAAACAGCACAGAGTTGTATGAAAGCAATTGATGCATGTCCAAAAGCATTTGCAATTTGTTGGAAGGAATGAGAAACTGCCACTATGATGTGCACAAATGACTAAATGTTGTGGAGGTTGAAGTAAATGCGCAAATGTAAATCGTGTTGTGAGAAATCCACCAAAGCGACTGAGAAAAACTGAACTCTCAAAAAAGTCTGCATGAGTGCTTTACTTTCCTTAATACATTCTAATTCTGAAGAGTTATTTTACAAGAAAAGCTATTTTTGAATGATGGCTGTTTGAAAGCCTTTTTGGCTGCCAAAATATCAACCTTATAAAAATGTTACAGAAGCACAGACAGAAGGGAGGATGGAAGATGGATAGATGGATGGATGGATAGATAGATGGATAGATAGATAGACAGATAGAAAGCCAAGCTGTTCAAAACTGGTGGTTTTCTGTAAAGCTGATTAGTGGCTAGTTAAACAACCTGGCAGGGATACCAGCATCTAAAACACAACATATGCTATTCTTTTTAGCAGGGTGTGTCAATATTTATGGTCCAGCTGTCAAAGATTCTGTTGGATCTCAGTAAGCTGAGCTGTAACTCCCTGCGATAGCTGTTAGAGGGTGGTTTCATAGTGCCATCCAACACTCAGTCCATAATGCAGAGTACATGTCAGAGTTATAGAGTGTAACAAATAAGTGACCGAGACGGAGAATTTTCCTCCTAATGGGGCTGCCTAGAATGTGATCCAGATGCACATGCACATTACTGTTTGAAGGGCAATAAAAAGGGAGATTCTTGATGGTAGTCTCAGGAAAGGAGAGAACATTATTAGTCTCAGTTCTTTCAGATGTGTAGAGAGTTTGTTCCTTATTTATCTCCTTTCGACTGCTAAAGGATCTCCGGCAAGTCAGCTTCTTGAGATAATACATTTCCAACATTCGTAATGCCACCTTAAGTGCCTCTAGAGGAGGCATACTGTAAATTAATAGGCTGCATACCTCGATCTCAGGCAATTACATTACCCACTGATTTATGAAACAACAGCCACAAATGGGACAGTAACCTTGGGCATGTGAAATGCAAAGTGAATTGTGTTTTTTTGTAGAATTTGAGTTACTGCAAGAGAAACTTCTTGATAAGCAAACTACTTATGGGATATATATCAAAACACCCCACACCCCTAATGCCATTGTCAATCTAGAAATGGTTACTGGGCAACATACATGGAGAAGATGGTGAAAACTGGGCACCGTACACTGAACAACTGAGAATCACACACCACCAGACTTTTATTTAAAAGACAATAAACTCATACAGAAACATGTTCCTCATCTGTGCTAGATGTGATATAATTTCTAGTCAATATCAAACATGACTGAATGGATTAATTGTCTAAAAAATTGTCTGAAAAAAGTGGCCATCCTAGCTGTGCAATTTTCTGTGAATTCTGCTAACTCAGAAAAATTGCATGGCTTTCAGCAACCAACGCTAACTAGATTTATAAGTTTGCATTTAATAATGTATAAAAAGTAAATTAAATTCTAACTAAGAAACATTTTAAGCTATTCAGTGAAATATGCTAATCAGGTAAATAACAGCTGCATTATTAACAGAAAATGACAATTGTGGAAAGCATATTATAAGTTTAGTAAATAAATCACAATCTATAAAAAGATTAATTTGCATAGAAAGGTGTTTGTGTTACAAATGACAATGATGAATGTAAACGCTTACTGGGCAGCAAACTAGGTTGTAGGTGGTTTGTGAATAAGATGCAGGGTTTGGTGCTCAAATACCCACTATTTTGTCCATGAGTGTTATCTTTTAGCCAATAGCAACATTGTTTACAAACTGCATTGTCCATCCAATAAAAACACATACCCCCCACCCCCCAAATGGTATTCAGAGGCCACTTACATTTTCGATATTTAATCAGCTATGACTTGTTGTGATCAGCTCATTGGCCTTACAGCTCTGGGGATATGAAATGGAGGAACAACACATGCATCTGATGGACACTTTGCATGATTCGCTTGTCTGTTGCATGAATTTGCCACAAGCTGGCAAGCCCCCAATAACAGATTAAAGCGAGGCCTGTTTTTGTTCAAAGCCTAAACAGCTAGTGACAGCTTATTGTCTCAAGAGGCTGAAAAGGACCGCCCGAGTTAGCATCACTGGACTTGTCACCACGGCGTGTCAGAATTCTGACAAATCAGCCATGCTACTTTCATCGTAAACATTATCTTTAGCTCTTGTGCACATTTGTGCGTGGCAGGGCAAGAGGCTGGCAAATCTTGGACTAGCTGGTGCTGTGCCGTTTCTATTACAAAAGGTAATGAGGAGAGGCTGGAGGTGAGAGTTCTCATTCACCTGCAGTAATTCCCCAGAGCGTGTTGTGCTGCATTTGAAATCTCACAGTGGATGACTCCACGCCGCCTGTATTTGGCAGCTGTTAAGTCCTTGCTCTGTTTCAGCAAGTGCTGGGGGAGTATACTGCTAAAACTCATCAGGACAAACAAGCCTGAACGCACCCTGCATATTAATGAATAGTACAGCAGCAAGTTGTAGGTGAACAATTTTGCCTTTGAGAAACTCAGTCCAGACTTGTCGGGGGTGGGGGTGGAGTTAGGAGGGGGAAAAGTCGTTTTTGCTAGTCACTTTGGCAACAGGATTCCTGTTGAGTGACAAAACACTTAAATTCTCTGCTGCAGTATACACTAAAAACGCTGTTGCCATTAGGCAAGGGCAAGATCAATTTAAGGGTGTCAAAATGGGCCTTTAGAGGTAAAGTGCTATTCTGAAATGCTTGACACCATTCAATTTGGCAGCTATAAAGTAAGGTCTTGTTTTTATGAGACTTAAAGATTGCTGACTCCATAAAGATCAGCACCAGAGAGTCTCGATTTCAAAAACATATTCCCTCATGCTACATGCAACACAAAGTTTGGCACATGATATGATGCTTCTTGGGACACAACGCATTTGTTCCTATTCAGAAACGTCTGTTCCAAGCAAATCTCGTTTATGCTAGCAAAAGCATTTCTCTAGAGTTTTTTTTTTTTCTGCTGTTGTTAAAATTTTTTCCCAGTTGTGACAAGAAATCGTTAGAGTATTTCAGCCAAATCCTGCACAGGCAACAAAATGCAGCATTAGTTGTTGGAGCGTTTACACGCTATGGTAGGGATAGAAGACAGGCGCAGCAGGATTGCAGAGATGTGATTTTAACAAGCTTTTATTTGATAAAATAAAATGCACATAAAAAGGAACTGTAAGGGAGAAAAGAGTCTGTAAGGGAGTTCAAAGAGATGGTTCACCTAGATATGAAAATTCTGTCAAATTTACTTCACCACATGTCGTTTCAAAGCCGTACATTGTCTGAAAAAAATGTGCAAACAAACTGTACCTTTAGGGGTACAACAGCTTATCACCTGAGCGGTACCCTAAAAGGGCTAACTTTGTAGCTTACATTGTAATGGCCAGTTCCTCATTACTCCAATACTCGATGTCAGATACAGCTCATGTCTATGTGATTTTAGTTGGCTCTCACCTAGCAAGGTAACAGCGTAGCCTACTAGATTAACTGGAACTAAAAACACATATGCTGTGTCCGAAATCGCATACTACCCTACCGTTAAAAATTGTTACACAATACATCATGGGATAGACTGGAGTAAAACGTCCCTTGCTACTATTATTCCTAAAATCACCACTAGATAAAGTCAAGATTTGTTGATTTTTGTTGTCATGGAATACTAGTTAGGTAGCCAGCTATTATCTGCTAATAACATTTTTCAAACGCAACACGATAAAATACATATTCTGCCGTCTACACTGGATGAGCATGACAAATTCTCAACAGAGAATAGTGCTGCATTCTATTTATGATGTATTGACACAGGTTTCAAATGTTTTTCAGTGGTCACTTTGTTGCGTCCAGTGTGGGCAGACTTTAACTGTTGCAGCGCGGCATAGAACGACAACTGCCGCGTTTGGTGTAGACACGGCGTAAGAGTGGGGGCAATCGAGTTACACAGCTACTTATTTCACCAAAAGATTGTCACATATGTCTTGCAGACATAAGCATAATAATAAATTCAAGTACGCAGGCATAAGTTAGACTTAAAATAGAGTGTATCAAGATTGTACTTAAGTGTACTTCATGTGTATACTGTACACCTGCACATTAGTTTGATTTAGCCCACCAGAAAATGCATAAATACATGTAATACCTTTCTAATTACTTTAAAAATACAGAATATTACATAAGCTACAAAAAGTGTATCAAGTACTTAAGTATAAGTAGCTACGTAACAGACTCAGTCAAAATGTAACTCTAATACTCCTCTACACACAGTTACAAATATAATGACATGAAAACTTTAGACGTTTTTCATATTTGGTTAATAATTCATGTCACTGTCACTACAACTATAATAACTATTCTGGACACATTTTACTGCACTTTGTTTAACACAGTCCTTTAGTGGCCTTTTTCCACCACTCTACCTAATCTGCATCTGTTTCATCAAATTAGACTCCCATGCATAAAAAGAAAAAGAGAGCAATGAAACTGCAAAGGAAATGACAAAATTGTCCAAAATATTTAAACGGATGCAAAGTCCATTTCAAATCATGGGTTTGGTGATCTGCTTTTGGATACTAGTCTAACTCAGCTGCACAGTGAAAGCAACATAATTCAGTGTGCTCAGATAAAAACTCATACATCGCCACTCCGACACAAAGCAATTAATATCATGAAATGTCCTACGATGGATGATGACAAAAAAGGACAAAGACAGTTGGCAAATATCCTGTTGTCCTAGTTACAAAGATTAGTGTATGTGCATGAGTAAACTGCAGTCCTCCCAGAGGGCAGAGCTGTTTATGAGGAACTTGATAAATGACCATTAGCACATACACAGGGGTCAAGTGTGTGGGGGTCACAGATTAATAATCACAGACAGGCTAAAAGGGGATGCAACTGTCTGTCAAAGGTCCATAAAGATGAATGATACAGAGGATAATTGCAGGTTTTCTTACCACATTTACTTGATTTGCAGATTCACCAAATGTAAATGAAAAGGCTACATTCATGATTAACTCATTCACTGTAGTCCTATGGAAAATGTCCTTTGGCCCAACCTTTGTAGTGATTTTTGAAAATTCGTAGGTGTAGTTACATTGAATGATTAATTAATTACCATAAAGTAATTCTTATATGAATGCAATGAAATCATATGTCTGTGATTAAAAGAGATTCACCAAAAATCTGCTCTCTGCAGAAGAAAGAAACTCATACTAATAATGGCAATGTCAGAATTGACATTCTTTGGTGAACTATTAATATAATAAAAGGCTAGATTGAAAGCAACCAATTACATTTAATCATATAGGCGAATACAAATGAAGAAAGTTCCATTTTTATTCTGCATACAGTCACTTTAACCTAAGGGCACAATGATCCAAAGACCAGCCGACTAGCTGAATGAAATCTCTCAGATGATATCTCTATATCTTGACTGTAAACATTTACGACTAGGCCTCAGCATTTTGAAAAAGTGCTCATCATAAATGTCCTCCTCGTATATAACTGATGCCTGGTGACTCCCGTGTGTTTGTGCATCCTGCCCAATAAGTCATGTTGATCAAAGGGAGAGTATGTGTCAGAGAGAGGAGTTGGATCAATTTGAGTGTTTGAGGGCTTTCTTCAACCCTGAGCTCTGTAATCACCTGCCTTAATGATACCCAAGAGTCATCACCGTGTAGCCTTGACTCTGTCCTGACACTTGGCAAGTCAGCAGCTGTGTCCTTACTGCTTCATGAGCAGTCATGTCCATGAAATTTTCACCATGTGTTGGTCGTTTGTACATACGGAACAGAAGTGTTTTATATGCAAAGAATTTATAAATGAAGTGATAGCCACTAAACTGCAAATAATGTAATGAATAAATTAATTAAACAAGGACATTTATTAATAGTTAAAAAGAGTATTTCAAGATTATGTTTGAAATACACTTACTCTAAATACACTTTTATTGGTGCACTTTGTAATAGTCAAATTAAAAGCTTACTTTTTATGTTGTTTTGATGGCTTGAACATACTAAATAACATATAAAGTAATTGATTTTAATAGTGTTAAACTATAAGTTAACCGGTTTAGCTGTTTCAACTGAAAGAAACTTGCAGTGATTGATCTTAAAAAATGTCATTACCTTTGTTTTGTCTTAAGATGCACACCAGTAATGTTTACAAAGCTTACTTAAATGTTGTAACTGAACTATGTTACACTCTTAAAAAAGGTGTCAGGAAGAACCAAAAAGGGTGTTTCACATCAATGCCATATAGGAACTGTCACAGCCACCTCCAGTCCAGTCACCTGTTCGAGTTCATCCACACCAACATTTAAGATAAGCCTGTTTTGAATGCTTCTGCAGCTATTTTCAGTTCATGTTTTGCCTGGAAGCCATTCCTTTGATTTGTGAATAACTGTTTGATTGAACCCACGTGTCTGCCTCCTTGACCAGATGTGACAGAAGACCAGACCATACAACTAACAATATGAGTGCTTTTTTATTGGATCCCGCTGCATTACCCCATACCTGTACACAAGATGGCCGCCCAATTGAGGAGTATGTGGAGGAGTTTATTGACCTTGCTCATCTTGTGCCCTGGAGTGAGAGAACATTGAAGATTCTGTTCTGGCTTGGACTCAATGATCATCTGTCGAAGCAGGTTTCCCTATCAGATAACACATGTTCCCTTACTCAATGAATGGCCAGGCATTATGGCTGGGAGGTTCCTCCTTACCTTGGAGGGAACCATCATCACCAATCAGTCACCGGTAACCCAATCCACTCCAGCCTGTGAGCCCACAAAATTCTCTCCCATACTTACCTGCACTAACCTGGGATCCAAGATGTACGACTCTGCACAGCAAACTGTCAGATCAGCAAGAAAAGCCTTTTCTCTAAATAGCTAACTTCAGTCATCCGAGCTGTTCCTCTGTCAAGGCTGCCTGCCACCCTCCCAGAGCCATTTCCAGCTTTGAGCTCAGCTTCTGAACTGAGTGCAGAACAGGCGCCTGCCAGAGCCTGCTCTTTCTGAGTGGCGTCCAGTGTCAGCCCCACTTAAGCACATTCTTACCCAAGTGGATCCAGTTCCTTCGTTTCAGCCAGGAGAGGCATTCCAGTTCCCCACAGATTCCATTCCGCAATCACGGCCAGGAGTGCCATTCCCGAGTCACGGCTAGGAGTGCTGTTCTCTAATCCTGAGAATCCAGTCTGCCTGTCACGGCCAGGAGAGCCGTTCCCTAGTTCCTGGCCTCCGGGCTTCTCTGCTGTCTGTGCTGCCCTGGAGGGCCTCTCCTCCATCTGCGATGAACTGGAGGGCCTCTCCTGTCTGCCGAGCTGGACACTAGTCTCAAAGGCCCCCGGAAACCCATGAAAGGAAAGGAAAGGAAAGGACGTGACATGTGGCCAGGTATGGTTGTCCATACTAGGAATTTGTGCTCTGCATTTAACCCACCCAAGTGCACACACAGCAGTGAGAAGTGATCAACCACGCACA
>JAUCMS010000048.1:10408901-10422530 GCA_032357445.1 Enteromius radiatus
AATTTTAACACATGTTAGATTGTGCAAGGACTTATAGTGTATGTGTGTGCATCTGGATCCGGTGATCTGTCCACGGAACTCATCTAGGTGTACACCTCAGTAGTACAATTCCAATCTTGTGTTGCACTCGCGCCATTTTACTGATGGCTGCTTTTCCAATCTTGGGGAGTACAACACGTGTTGTTGGCCACCAATATCTTTTTTTTTTTTTTTAACTACATTACTTTTGATTCTGCAAAGATTCGCCAACAATCAGAGAATTGTATTTTACATAATTTGAAATAAATTGTGGCCAAAGATCTGTGTTTAGCCCCATGAAGCATTGCAAATGACATAACACAGTTCTCCATATTATTACTCTTTTTCTCATTAAAGGTGTTAAGTACACAGTATTATATATTTTTCTTTTTGTCTGATTTTCAGTTGTTTTGCTTTAGATCAAAGTTACACTATGTGACTTACCTCCTAGCTGATTGGTTTGGTCCACGGCTTAACAACTTAACATGTTTTTTAACAAAGACTTTTTTAAAACTTCTGTGGGAAAAATAACCTACTTCTGGCACCAAGGAAGCTGAAAAATGTAGTGGGCACTATTGCACTCTATTATGACAGTATGAGCAGCTGTCTTATTGATATTAGAAACAACATGGTTAAAATGACATACTCTGGCTGTAGACTACACGGTGCCAATAAATATGTTAGCTGGGTTTCCAACTATACTTAGAGAAATGTGGCAGGTACTTGCAGTGCTGTGTGTTGAGCAGTGGGAGTGAAGGGGGAGACCAGGGCTCTAACCTGAAATTGAGGGCACTTGTCTGCTGAAATTGGGGCCATGAGATAGCATTTTATTTGAGATCACACTACAGGCCTCAGGAGCAAAGCTCTCTATAACAAGAGCCACATGATACTATGGGGACATTAGTGACAACATTGAGCGCCTCAGCACTGAAATCTTCATCTTATCCAGGTTTGCGTCTCTCTAGTGATGGCGTCTCTCTAGTGAGGTTTTAATGGATTAAGGTCAAGAAGTCTGAAACCAGATCAGTGTAAAAGGGCAAGATATGCCTGCAGCAAGAAACTTCAAAGTCCCAGTGGTGGAAATTGAACAACATTTGTAGTACATATTATACGAACAGAATACAGCTAGGATAGTGTGAGTGCATTTTTCTTCAAGTACAAAACTGTTTAAAATATGATATGTTTTATGAAAAAAATACTTACTTTTTAAAAAGATTATTAATAATAATTGATTCATGAAGAATATTAAGTGCAAACTGAATGTAATGTTTTCAGACACTTAACTGCTTGTTATCCATAATTAAATGAAAATGTAATATTGTGTAAATGTATATTGAGTGCAGTTAGTTGAACTAATTTGAGTGTTTTTGACCTGCTTAAATACCTCAGTACATGTTTACATCTATTTACATATTTTATTCTCTTGCCTTTGAAATATGGTTAAGTGTATTTCTGAATGTACTGACAAGTATTTGTAATAAACTAAAATATAGCATTTCTGTTGAAACAATACATTTGTAAATATGAAGTTGCGGTTTAGTAAAAGTAAAAAAAAAAATAACTTAAAATGTAATATTAAATAATATTCTGCAATGTTAGGACATTACACCTTTTTTATTAATGCAATTTTTAAAGTACAACACAAAATGCACATTTTGATATTTGATTTCATATTTCATTAGATAATCTGGTAGGATGTTATAATACTGGTTTTGGATGGCTATAACACTCTTTTACCATCAGATTGGAGCCCAGTTGGGCTGCTGTTTACTAGGTCTCAGCTGATAGATGGGGGAAAATGCACAAAGCAACACCATTCCCTCAAATTATAGGCCATTAAGGAGCTGCTTCAATTTCACCCTCCTAATTTAATGAGAGGAATAATGACACTGCAAAACAGGATAAAGGACTGTGTCTGTTTCAGATAGAACAACCGGATTGCCCCTCCTTGTGTTAAATCTGCTTATCGTGATCTACAGAATGATTTGAGAATGTTCCACTGATTTGTTCTGGCTAATAATTAAGACTCCACTAATCCATATAAACAAAAGTAGAAGTTAACTCCAGAATGCAAACATTTCAACAAACATTTGTACAGATTATGAATGTAAAGACCAAAACTATACATTTATGTCAGTTTTAATAGTCAAGTCTGTGGCAAATGCAAATATGTAGACCTTTTTATTTACCACGGGAATTCACCACTGTTTTCATTAGCATACATCCCTCCTAGCGCTAATGCTAAGGAGGCGTTGCAAGGATCAGTAATCTGCAGAACACACACAGATGGACTGTTTATTGTCGCTGGAGATTTCAACCATGCAAATCTCAAGTCAGTGCTTCCTAAATTTCATCAGTTTGTGGACTTTGCAACGAGAGGGGATAACACACTGGATCTTTTTTACACAAACATCCCCAGCACATATCAGGCAGAGCCCTGCCCCGCCCCCACCTCAGCTACTCAGACCACATCTCTGTTATGCTAATTCCAGCATACAGACAACTTGTCAGCCATTCAAAACTGGTTCTGAAGCAGGTAAAAACCTAGCCAGCAGGAGCCACCTCTGCTCTTCAGGACTGTTTCAAGAACACTGACTGGAACATGTATAGAGAGGCTGCAACTTACGGCAAATTCACCGACTTCATCAGTGACCAGCTACATCAACAAGTGCAAAGATGACATCACTGTCTCCAAGAGCATCATCTCACGACCCAACCAGAAACCGTGGATTACTGCAGATTTGCATTCACTTCTGAGGACCCGAGACCCGCCTTTCAGAGCAGGGGACAAGGTGGCCCTAAGAACAGCAAGGGGCAAACTGTCCCGGGCCATCGGTGAGGCGAAGCACGCAAAGGAAAACCACAACCATTTCAAGGACAGCGGTGACACACGGCGCATGTGGCAGTGCATACAAGCCATTACCAACTACAGGACATCATCATCAGCCTGTGACACTGACGACTCCCTTCCAGATGCACTGAAAAGCTACTACGCATGGTTTGACATGCAGAATGACGTGATGGCAAGGAAGACCACCCCTTCCCCGAACGACCAGGTGCTGTGTCTAACAACGGCTGATGTGAGGAAAACTGAGTCAACCCACGTAAAGCTGCTGGACCAGACAACATCCCAGGCAGAGTGTTCAGAGAATGTGCAGAACACCTGGCAGATGTTCTCACCGACATTTTCAACATCTCTCTGAGCAGCGCCGTCGTTCCTACATGCTTCATGTCTACTACCATCGTACCCGTGCTGAAGAAGTCTTCTGTGTCCTGTCTCAATGACTACCGCCCTGTTGCACTCACAGCCATCATCATGAAGTGCTTCAAGCGGCTCGTCATGAGACACATCAAGACCCTGCTGCCCCCTCACTGGACCCACTGCAATTTGTTCAAACCGTTTGACGGATGATGCCATCTCCACCACACTCCACCTGGCACTGACACACCTTGACAAGAAAGACACTTATGTCAGAATGCTGTACATACATTTCAGTTCAGCATTTAATAAATCATCCCCCAGCACCTGATTGTGAAGCTGAGACTATTGGGCCTGAACACTTCCCTCTGTAACTGGATCCTGGACTTTCTGACCGAAAGACCTCAGGCAGTGCGGATCAGGAACTATACCTCCAGCCCCACCACACTGAGCACTGGGGCCCCCCAGGGCTGTGTGCTCAGTCCCCTGCTGTTCACACTGCTGACTCCTGATTGTGTAGCGACACACGGCTCCAATCATATCATCAAGTTTGCTGATGACACGACCGTGGTGGGTCTCATCAGCAAGAACGACGAGTCAGCGTACAGAGTGCAGAGGCTAACAGATTGGTGTAAAGACAACAACCTGTCTCTGAACGTCGACAAGACAAAAGAGATAGTTGTTGACTTCAGGAGGACACAGAGTGATCACTCTCCACTCAGCATCAATGGCTCTTCTGTGGAGATCATCAAGAGCACAAAATTCCTGGGTTTCCACCTGGAGGAGAACCTCACCTGGTCCCTCAACACCAGCTCTCTGCACAAGAAAGCCCAACAATGTATTTTCTTCCTGAGAAGGCTGAGAAAGGCCCAGCTTCCACCACCAATCCTCACCACCTTCTATAGAGGAACTATGGAGAGCATCCTGAGCAGCTGCATCACTGTCTGGTTTGGGAATTGTGCTATATCAGACCGCAAGACCCTACAGCGGATAGTGAGGACAGCTGAGAAGATCATCGGGGTCTCTCTCCCCTCTATCAAAGACATCTACACCACACCAAATAGCAACCTGCAACCTGCAGTAGATTTTGATATTCTAGGTATTATCAAATGGCCAGAGTTTTGAGAACGCAGCAGGCATGGAGGACTATAATGTAATAAGAGCTTGCTCATGTACTGAGGAGCTAAGCCATTCAGGGCTTTATGAGTAATTAACAAGATTTTAAAATCTATATGATGGATTTACGATGGACAGTGTTGACAGAACCAGGCTAATATGCTCATACTTCCTGGTTCTAGTAAGGACTCTAGCTGCTGCATGTTGAACCAGCTGTAGTCTCAAGGTCATAAACACTTTGAGAGCACAGGTCACAATTATATATGCAGTTACAGTATGTACAGTATACACTGACTAGCCAAAACAATTAAATTACATGGATAATATTGTGTCCTCCTTGTGCTGTAAAAACAGTTCTGATGTGCTGAGGCATGGACTTCTTGAGACTTAGAATGTGTCCTGTGGTTTCTGACATCAAGCAGAAAAACAGATCCTTTAAGTCCTGCAAGTTGCAAGGTGGAGCCTCCATATTGGATTTTTCGGTCCACCACATCCTATATATATCCCACCGGCTTTTGAGCAGGGGAATTTGGTGGTAGACAGGAGCCTTTTTTCTTTTTTACTTTTACCAGTTTGCTGTTGTGCAGCCCCATATGCAGCAAAACTGCAATGCTTTTTATCATGGCCAGCATTACATTTTTCAGCATTTTGAGATACAGTAGCTCTTCTGTTTGACCAGACAGACTGGCTCTCACTCCACACCACTTTTGTTAGATACTAACCACTGTATACCAGGAACGATACTTGCTGTTTTGGAGATGTTCTGATCCAATCACTATATTTGACCAATTTCAAAATAATTTTTCCAACACATGAAATTCAAAATTCCAAATATATAACCAAATGCTTCTAAATATTTCTACCACTTGACATGAAATTTGACTTTTATTTTAATTTTAAAATATACAGTTCTGTTTGGCACTTAGTAAGTATGCTTACTAAATAAGCATACAAAATTGTATTATTTTTTTAAGTGCTTAAAAACAACATGCTGAACAATGGTTTGAAAGATGGTGTGCAGGATTTGTAAATATTTAAAAATGATAAATAATTAGTTAATGGAGGCTGCACTGTAGCGTGTTTTAATGTCATCAGATTTTTTTGTTTTTAGTAAATAAACTTTTATCTCACTGAATGAGTTTTTTTCTGTAAACTTTGGTAAAAATTTTTTATAATAATCATTATTTTACATTTTAATGCACATGGGGGAAAAAATATTGTGTTAAACTATTATTGTTTTTGGTTTTTGAAAACACACTTTCATCTTTCATCCACAAGATAAAACAAAAGGTTTGCTTGGTGTGATTTCTTTATTCTTCAGTTATTATTTACATGAGCACATTAACAAAACATCAAGAGATTTTTTTTTAATTATAGCGAGTGAATAATTGTTCTGTTCCTCAGTTGCTCCACATACTCCTTGGCCTGATCGAATCCCGTCTTCTGCTCAACTTTGGGTGGGACTCCCTCAACAAGCTTCACAAAGTAGTGGCAGTACACTTTGTCCATGATGCCGAACATTCCACGTCCATGATAACGAATACGCTTTAGGTATTTTCCCTTGCCAGAGAATGATTCAGCTGTTGAAGTCAGACCAAAAGAAAACAATTTAAATTTTACAATTAATTTAAACTGAAGTTCAAGAGCCGTGTTAATAAATGACATTCAATCTAGTATATACATCATTCAAAATAAAATACAAAAGAAGCATACATAACATAAAACACATCAAATATTAGATTTTGGGACAGTTTCTCAGACAGGGTTTAAATTACATCTAATCTAGAATAGTTAATCTTTGTTTAAAAAATGGCTTTCTGAAACACAGATTAAGTACTGATTACTAACTCCTGGACTATGGAGTCCTGAACTAAAATAAACTTGATTAATTTCAAACCAACCAAGCTAATCTGAATAACTAAGGCCTGTAGCCCTGGCTTAAGATAAGCCCCATTTGAAAAACCAGGCCATAGTGTCAAACCACCAACGCCTTTTTTTCTGGTTTATTGAAAAACCCTTTCTTATTTTATTTATTTTATGGTTGAGTCTTGTAATTTTTCATTCATAACTTTTAAATTTGAAATTGGCTAGCTTGCAAACACTTTTTTTGTTCTGTGTCTAAAACAATAGCTTGCAAGGTTTTTTTTTTTTTTAATTACTGAATTTTTTTTATTGAATACACAAAATAAAAAATAAAATAAAAAAAACACTACTTCACTTTCATGCTAATGTTTGGCAGGAATCTTACCAATATAAAGATTTGATTTGTATTCCACATTATGATTTCTGACCGCCATGTCCTGAGCTTCCAAAATCACCTTTAACACACAGGTAAATTTCAAAACACACTTTCAAAAGTGTAACTTTTTTTTATGCAAAATATATATTTTAATCAATACAATTTGAGCAGTTTAACAGATATTCCTGTCATATAACTGTTTGTATTTTTACCTCTTTGATTACTTTAGCTCCCTTCTTGTCGTTGAACTCGAGCTGAGTGAGTGCCTGGTCAATGGTCATCCCTCTGATCTGTAAAAACATTCATCATTAAAACAACTACGTATTACTGCTCCATATGCTGTGTATATGTCTTGTTCCTACTAAAGTGCAACTATCAATAAATGGAGAGTCATTACACATATTATTTACCAGTTTAGCCAAGTACCACATCTTGTCTTTGCTGTATTTAATCTGTCGTCTGGAGTGATAAATCTCCTATTATACATAAAGAAAAAAAAAATTACAAACAAAATCAATTTAACACCATAATGAACTTTGTTACATGCAAAAGTAAATTAAATGAATTACTAACAGCAGGTCTGCGTGGTTCATCTTTCTGTTGTGGTGGATATACAATGAGATTTTTCCTTTCCCAATGTTTGCTATTTAAGTCTGTACTTGTGTGAAGACATGACACTTGAGATAACGCTGATGAAGATCCAAGCAACCTAAATGAAGCAAGACATATTGTAAAACAATAAATAGACTGCTTCTCAAAAACTAGTATTAAACAGCACTTTTAATGCACAGAAATACTGTTATCCGTTTATCTTTTTAACATATAACGTTATTTATATTAGATTTCAGTTGGTATCTTTTACATTACACAGCAGCTGCATGTGATTTTCTTACCTAGAGCGAATATGTCCACAAGCACGACCAATGGCGGCTAAACCTATTAATAATATCCATATAATTTCCTGTTAATACAAAAATAACGGAAACTCATATATAAATATGGATAAAAATTAAGTGTATTTGGTTTGACTCACCAGCCCATGTCACAACGGAGGCCGCCATATTGATTATCAAGGATGTCCGATTCGTGAGCGAATCGTTCTTTTGATTCGGATCTTTTTAGTGAGTCAGTTGAACCAACACCTCCGTTGAAACGAAACCCCAGGTCTGATTTATTTATTTGCAAATCCGACGAAAATGTAAAAGATGTGAGTGAATTTATTTTATTTTTTATTTGGAAATGGAAATATTTTGATTCTTAATGACTTTGCGTTGTGTTATTAGCTAAGTCATGGCTGCAACAACTGAACAAGGACACGCGCGCGCACACACACACACACACACACACACACACACACACATATATATATATATATATATATATATATACTCCCATAAACATCGAATTTGCTGGTTTTAGAGCAGAACATGGCACTCTGTGATGTCATGGGCTTGGTTAAATTATACTATTAGATTTGGTAGAATAATACTAATGAATCGTTGAAGTGGTGTTTTGAACTACTTGAATGAACAGACTCTCAAAAAATGAGAATCGGTGGAATATGTTACGACGCTTTGCTTTACGGCAAATGTCAGTGCAGAATGAGTTAAAAGTTATACGTTTGTTTCCAACAAAAATATTCTAATTACAAAGAAGGCGTATAATATATATTTCTACAAACCTATCTATTGAGTATAATGTAAAATATAATATAACAAATATTAGACTGTCTCTATGGTAATACTGTCCCTTCTCGCGTTCCGTATGATTTTTACAGCACATGCTGCTGATATTCGGCAGCCGGTGTGTTCTCGGCAGCATGAGTAGATGTGTGAAGTGAATTCACTGTTACTGTCCGTGAATTTGTCCTATGATCTTGATGCAGCGGTCATTTTTTCTTTACAATGCACCAACGACATCTGCCAGCGTCTCCAAACTGGTACTGTTCACGCTGCAGTGACATTAATGGAAAGGGAGTGTTGGGTTTTGGAGCAAAGAATACAATCTATCTGGTAAATGTGACTGCAGGATCTCCAGCAGTAACAGGTAGGAGCTCAGGATGCTTTGATACAATGCTTTTTGCTAATTCACATTCATCTGATCAGACCTTCTTTCTGCAGGTGAACTCACTGGACATACTGAAAGAGTTTCTGGTTTTGCATTTTGCTCCCATGATGGACAAGAACACATTTGTGCTAGTACTTCAGATGATAAGACAGTCAAAATCTGGGATACTGAGCAGAAAATTCTGTTGAAAGAGCACAATGTTCACCAAGTGAGTAAATATTTTACTTGTCTAGTGCTGTGACTGGCTCACAGTTTGTTCCCTTAACAAGTTCTGTACTACATAACAGTTTTCTTTCAGCCATTTTTAACAGTAGTAAAAGTGTTTCTTCCATACTCAACAATAACATCTTAATTTTGTCTGGACAACTGTTTTATTTATTTTATATAAATAAATAAATATATATATATATATATATATATATATATAATATTATTATTATTTTTTATAATTTTCATAAAACAGCTTTTGCATCTATACTGTAACAGCCATGAAATCACTAATAAAATAAAGATGAAATTAAACTAAATTAATGGCATATACTATGCCAAAAATAATTTTTCAATATTTATTTTTATCCATATCGCAAGTTACTTGGACAACCACTTCTGTCATTCTTCTCCAAAATTTAACACTGGTGAGGTGACATTTTTCCAACAACTTAAGTCCGACATGAAACATAAATTGTCATCATCTGTTGTGATACATGTATGAGATAAGGAGCTTGTAGAATTTGCAATATAACTCCATGACAGATATAAACTCATAACTGCTTTTGCTGCTTATTTAATTAAGCAGAGTTTGCAACAACAATATCAAAATCATCATGAAACAGAAATTATCATCATGTTGATGACTCATTTTAAACGGTAATGTGCACGAATAAATCATTTATGATTTACTGTAGTAAATCTCTGTAGTATTCCATAAAAGGTATAAATCATCTATTTTGATTTCACGTTGACTTTCAAGTTTGCAAGGCATAGAACATCACAGAAAATCATGGTGACTGACATACCATCTGTTTGAACAGAGCACCATCTCCGCAGTCCACTGGTCTCCGGTGCAGAAACTACTTCTAGTCACCGGAGATGAAAAGGGCATCGTGGTGTGCTATTGGTTTAGCAGTAATGACACCCAGAGCTTCTTCCCTGAACCTCGAACAATCTTCTGCTTGTCCTGCTCTCCACATGAGGAAAACCACATCGCAGTCGGGTAAAGGCTAGTTGTAAAAAGTGTTGTGATCATAGGGAGCTTTAGACTCCTCAGTGGTGCATGATAACTGTTTATGCTTTCTCTAAAGGTATAAGGATGGAATGATAGTAGTGATAGACATCAGTAAGAAAGGGGAGGTGATCTATCGACTGAGGGGTCATGATGATGAGATTCACGCATTGGCATGGTGCCCTCAACCCGGAGAAGAGCCTCTATATGGGCGATCAGAAGACAACACAGGTTTGCAAGATATGCTTAATGAGAGAGTCATACCCAAATGACATTTCATAATCTAAACTAACCTTGCCTTTGCTAAGTGGGGAAGGGAATTGCAGTGAGTTGATGAAAACCTAATTATTAATTTATTAACATAAAAATGGTTCTGCACAATTTAACTGAAATAAAATGTAAATTGTAATATGCCTCGTGAAATCATTATTATCAATTTTATTTTATACATGTACAGTTATAAAAAAAATTAATTAACTTTAAATAAAAATAAAATGAAACACTATTTTATAGTGAATTATTAAAATAAAAACAGAGAAAATTAAAAAAAAAATACAAAAGATATATAATATAAAATCAAAATAACTCTCATCAGGTATTTTATCTGTTTACTTGCATGACCTTTAACTGATGTCTGAGAACTGTGAACAAAGGAAAGAATATGTAAAAAAAAAAATATTGAAATATTCATAAAAAATTTTAGGGGGACTTCAAGTGTATTTTGCATCAAAGGGATTCTGCTAACAAAAGATTAGGAACCCCTAAAATAATAGAGAGGAGAAAATAAGTAACATGTAATTTAATCTTTCTATAGATGGAAGCAATGGGGTGACGGAAGGAGCAGAAATGGGGTGTTACCTGGCATCAGGCAGTCGAGATCAAACCGTGCGGATATGGAGCACAGCCAGAGGAAAAGGTGACCGTGAGAGACTCATCGCCTAAAGCTTGCACTAACAAAACTGGTTTATGGTAGCTTTCAGATATAGGGTCATTTAAGTCACAGTGTGTCTCCTTTCAGGTGTAATGACCCTGAAGCTTCCCTTCCTGAAGAGACGAGGAACAGGAGTTGATCCAACGGTGAAGGAAAGACTCTGGCTGACTGTCCACTGGCCTAAAGGGAGACCTTCGCAGATTGTGTCCAGCTGTTTCGGGTACGGTTGTATAGATGAGATGCCAAATTGTTATTGTGTGTCAGAAGATGTTTTCTTGTAAATGAACATGAGTTGACTCGCTGTGAATGTTGGCGTGCAGGGGTGAGATCATTATGTGGGATCTCAAGAAGTCAGGCAAGCAGAAGTGGAGTCTGCTGGGCAGTTCCTCAGATGGACAGAATCACAGCCGTATCGTCTTCAACATGAGCTCGTTTTGCTCTGGAGACAGAGAACTTCTGCTCAGTACATCAATGGACAGAGAGGTGAGACCTTACCGTATTCTGTGTATACCACCGCAGTACTTCCTTGGAAGCAACATGCTCAAGTATGTGAGAAGGAGGTTAAGTTGAGGTCAAAAGTTTACACCTCTCTTTTCAGAATCAGCAAAATGTTAATAGTCTTTTTGTCAGTTTATTATCATTCTTAGACTTCATTGATTCAAACCATTAAATCCATTGTCATTTCAGATTAAGTGCTGGGACCTGGCATCTCTGGAATGCTGTTGGACTCTGCCCACTCTGGGTGGGTTCGTGTACTGTCTCAGCTTTTCTCCAGTTGCCACAGGCTGCCTGGCTTTAGGCGTCGGGGACAGCATGATCCGAGTGTGGAACACCCTGTCTATTCAGAACCAATATGACATCAAGACATTCTGGCAAGGGGTCAAATCTAAAGTCACAGCTGTGAGTCAGATGTCTTTAAGTCACAGTTACATTTGCCTCAGTACCATCCAGTTAGTTCGAAATGAAAGCCATAAATGCCCGTTTTGCTCCCATTCTCTGTTCCAGTTGGCATGGCATCCACTAAAAGAGGGCTCGCTGGCGTTCGGTACAGATGACGGTAAAGTGGGCATCTATGAGGTTTACTCTAACAAGTAAGAACAACAGATATACAGTCAATTTTCACTGATTTTTGGTCAGCGGTTATGCATATGAAATGTTACGATTTCCTAGGTTCATTTAGCTGCAAGATTGTGTTGAATTGAATTTTGATTGAATGTAATTTCATTATTTGTTTTCACACACAGGCCACCTCAAATATCAAGCACTTACCACCGCAGAACTGTCTACTCCCTCTCATGGGGCCCTCCTGTGCCGCCCTTGTCTTTTGGTAAATTAATTCATAAACTACACGCAAATCCACATGGGCCAGTAAACATTGAACTTGGAATGGCACCAAGAACAATCCATCAGCAATAAACGATGCCCAGCTCCTCTTAAATGCACTCCGCAATTGAGCGAGTGTGGACAAATTGCTTACTTTCCCTCTGTTGAGTTTGTGGGATAAACAAGAAATGAAAACTTAATTTCACCTCACCGCTGCGAAATGTCACATTCATCACTGTATCCATCTCTGATGCTCAAGGGGGTGGAGATAATTGCTTTTGTTTGTTCAGAGGGTATGAACAGTAGTAACAGTGATAATAATTATGTATGTGTGTGGCATAGGGGGATCAGGAGACAAGCCGTCCTACAGCTTATACAGCTGTGGCGGAGAGGGGGTCATCTTCCAGCACGACCCCTGGAAGCTGTCAGGGGAGGCCAGTAACATTGAGAAACTCATCCGAGATACCAACAACATCAAAGTAAACAAAGTCATTTGTTCATATTCGTCTTAATGTATATATTTTTTTTTTAAATAAAATATTCTTTTGTTATTTAGCACAAGATCCCCCCTCATACAGACCTCAGCTGGAAGCCGGACGGCAGTGTTTTGACTATTGGAAATGAAGATGGGTAATAATGTTGATCGATACTTTTTCCTCTTCCTGAAGTCATGAATCGGTTCAAATATATGTGTCAATCTCTAAATAATTTATTAAACTTGATTTATCACTGCAAATTAATGTTATAAAGTGAGAAAACATGAAATGTTATTATTTTATATATATTATTTTAAAATATGATCATTTTAGGGATGTATAAATGCGACCATTTTATTTCTTTTGATGTATAGCACAGATGAATCATGATTTTGATTTGTTTTGTCTTATACAATAATTTAGAGTGCTAGAGCTATCAAAGAGTTTGATTCAAGTGTCTCACTCCATAAGTGTTTTTGTTTAAGGTCCATAGAGGTATTGAAGGCTCCCATGCTAAAGCTCTTGTGCACATTGCAACAGCATCATAAGATCATTAATTCACTGCGCTGGCATCATGAACACTCCTCTCAGAATGATCTGCAGTATCTGCTGGCGTCCGGCTCCAGTAATGCCATAGTCTATGTCCATGACCTAAAGAGCGCCATTGGTGAGAATCGGCTTTTCATCCTTGTTCTTGTATTTATAGTCGTTGACTATTCTGTGAAGTACTATGGGTATTGTAAGAATAGTATGACTGGTTTTCCGAGCATAGCCAAACATAACCATGTATATGTTTTTCTCATTAGTTTTGCTCTGTTACAGAATCTCCATCAGAGAGTCCAGTGCTGATGACTGAGCCTTTCAGAACTCTCTCTGGTCACACTAACAAAATCACCAGCCTAGCCTGGAGCCCCCATCACGATGGTCATCTGGTGACAGTGTGTTATGATGGAACTGCTCAGGCAAGTTTTTTTTTTTGTTTTTTTTTTTTTGGCTAAAAGTGGGGGGGGGGGGGGGGGGGGCATATATTTATATATA
>JAUCMS010000048.1:10432745-10446267 GCA_032357445.1 Enteromius radiatus
TGCGTGAAATTGTTCTTACGCACTCACTACGCACAAATCTGTCCGTACGCACCATTGATAAATGAGGGCCCAGGACTTTATTTTAAACTTAAACGTGTGAAATTCCGTCACATGTTTGCAAGACTTTTACATCAGCAGCATTTCATACAGCAATGGACTTGGAAAATTTCACTAATATCTTTAAATTAACTTATTAAAATTCTTAATATTTTAGATATAAAAAGACACTGTATCATAATATCTTTTAGTATCAAACAGTAACTGATTTTTAATAAGAAATAGCTGTCAAGAAATAATAAAAAAAACATTCTTTATAACAATTAGTACTGCCCTAATGCTTTTTAAAAATGTATGCTCTAGCCCGAAAGTAACTAAATTTAACAAGTTGTGAATTAAGTCATTTTATGTATGAACTGCACCCAAATAAATTAATAAATCTGCACCAAATGAGTTTGAAGTCTTTTAACCAGCAATGATTCATTTAACAAAAAATAGTGCTGTGCGTTACCTGTGAAAAGAAAGCCACTTGACATTTTCACAAAGCACAAGGCCTGATGTCATGAGGAGCTCTGCGAAGTAGAGTGTGTCAATGCCCTCCTCCTCGTGCTTTTTAAACTGTAGCCCAGAGTTCTGAAGGAGATCTATGGAATCCTGTGAGTACATGTCCTCTCTGCAATACACCAGGCCAAAGACGCCCACCATCACTACTTGTACCATTACTGGCTAAGTCGAAAAAAAAAACACTAGCATAAGCAAAAGATAGGCAAGTAATTCTGGACACCTACGTCAGATTAAATTTGAAGTTAAACTGCCACGTTGTAGTTCCAGGCGGGTAGTCTCCATCTTCATTCATAAACGTCAAGCCAAGCTGGATGATTTTTAAAAGATCCACATTGCACCTCAGGAGCTGATACTGATAATCAACAGTACTACGGAACTCTCCAATGGGACGAACCACCACACCGGGAAACTCTGTGTCCTGATGTAGAAAAAAAAATACAAATAAATCAAGTTTAAAAATCAACAGACAATGCTAATGTTTTTGTTGAATAACCTATAAAAGACTTGTGATTTCTCTCACAAAAAATATACAGTAAGTTTATTTAAAATATACAGTAAAAGCAGTAATATTGGATAAAAGAATTGTCATTTATTCCTGTGATGGCAAACATTTTCAGCTGCTATTACTTCAGTGTCACATGATCCTTTAGAAACATCCATGCTGATTTTGGATTAAGTTTAAAAAAGAAAAACATCTCCCTGCAAAGACACATTTAACTGATTAAGACATTTATAATGTCATAAATCCGGGGGGTAAAAATCATGTTTCCACAAAACCTTTAAACTTTTATTTAAATATATATGCAGCAAATCATCCAGTTAAAATTATTTTTTTAAAAAGAACATGTGAAGGCTGCTGAAAACATCTCAGGAATAAATTACATTTTAAATATACTAAAATACATGAATACATGCAGCCTTAGCAAGCATACTACTATTAAAAAAAACCAAACACGTTTATCATTGACCAGCAGTGTTGATGTACTATTTGACCCATAACACTGTTTTAATGGTGATTCAAATGAACAATCAACACAGGTGCACACACCATGGCAATGTAGTTGTAACTTTGAATGATCTGTCGTATCTTCCTCATCTCCTCCTCCACATTGCTGGCCCAGACCTCACAGATAATCTGACTGGTATCTGCAAGTGCGGCTGGCATGATGATGATGAAGGCTGAGGAACTGACCAAGTAACCCAGCGATTCTGAAGCTCTCACAGGCAAAAGAAACTCTGTGGAGAAGTGCAATTAGATTACAGAGGTTTAAATTCAAAACACCACGGCTTTTATTTTGATTTAAGCATTGTAAGTTAAGCATAGACATATTAAGAAGACACACATTTTGGCGAAAGACCGGTGAATATTAATAACGTGGACTATGCTCGCAAACTAATAACAGGGACAGGGTTTTTAAATGTACGATAAAACTAATGTGGATTTTAATTAAATGCTGCTGAATAGTAATTTTATATTAACAAGCACAACGCTTCAAAACTATCATTAGCTTGGATTTGAGTCTTTAAAAACGTTTATTCCAAATGCAATCCTCATAGCTGTGAAAATACTAAAACAAGCGTATAATATGAACGAATCGCTCATGAATATTAACCCACTTAAATTGAATATTCACAACTCTTAACAATTAACCACCTAATTACCTTCCAATGAATTCCCGATATAAACTGCAATTAACTTATCGTAACTGCTCAAATACGACGTCGGCCATTTAACGTTAATATAGAAGTAACGTTATGTTAACCATAATATTGTTTGATGGGGATGATATTAGCTAAAAACGTTAGCATCTGTTTATTTGCTGTCTCCAAACACATTAATAGACAACGTTTGTATTGCAGCCAGATTATGAAACGATACTACATAGATATCAAAACGCAAACTTTCAAAATGACTAGTTACCTGGCACGAGTATAGTCGTTATATGTAGATGCAAAGCCGCTGTGCAGCTGGACAGCTAGCAGCAACTCTAAACACACAGCGTGCTACTTCCGGTCCAGCGGGATTGTGGGAAAACACCCGCCAAAACTAAAGCCTTTCATTCATTGGCAGAGCAGAATGTGAGATGGATGGATATATGGGATAGATAGATGGATAGATGGATAGGAGTTTAAATATATGTCGGTTAACTTCAATGTAATAGGCATTGTCATGCACCTATAAGTTACACAAACTTTATATATAGGCCATTAGTAAGATATTTTTATATCATAAATGAAACAATTTACTGAAAAAGCCACATATTTTGCCTTGGATTAAAAGTTCTGTACAGGTTGATCTGTTATTAGGAATGTGACAGAACACATACAAACACACAAAACATTATACAGATTAGAAGAAATGATTTTTTTTTTATATTTGTTGTGAAACTACAAAACATACTATTGTGCTGGTGATATATTTACAATTCTGGTTGACAGTACAGTGTCGATGATAAAATTCACAGCTTTCAGAAGTCTCACAAGAAAAAGAAAGACAGCACACCCAAATCACAAAAGTGCAATAAATACAAGCTGTACTTCTCAAACCATCTCTGTGATCAGATCAGGTACTTTTTCCATCATTAATACAAGATTTAAAAAAAAAATGCACTGGAATTTTCTAAATGAAAGTCCTACTGTGAACAATAAACAAATGAATCATTCACGACTACCAGTATCAGATACTGACAGCATTTTTTAACTTGTGATTATTTTGAGCAAGTATTACATGATTTATGCATGATTGGACCAAGCCAAATATTATGTCCTTATGAACCTCAGAATTGATGACTATCAATTCTGAGCACCTAATAAATCAAGACAACTCTCTCCAACACATACTGTGAACGGTAGATACTGTACGACCAGTGAAAACATAAGACATTTTCAATTGTTCGAGTACTCTCAGAATGAGATATACTGTAGTGTTTCCAGGTAAACTTTACAATTTTTAAAGGGGACCTATTGTTTCTCTTACATTCAAATAACTGTAAATTCGTAAAAACTGTAAATCTCAAAAGTTCTGGTACAAATAATAGTAAAAAAGTACCTTAATTAAAATCGCCAATGTAAGAAAAATGTGCAGCAGCTTGAACTAAACTGGGATGTGCTCTGTGTTTGGCAGTGTACTGTCTTAACCGGGTCTAATCTGCAGAAATAATATATTAAAGATGAGAAATGAGTGTACAATGGCTTTAAAGTGAAAGCTATATGATGTTTCTAGTTGAATTAGATATTTGGCTAAAAGCTTTGGGACAGCATTTCGGTTGGGTCTTAGATCATGTCGTTTATAAAATGCGGTGCCATCAAAATAAGTTTGCAATCTCCATACCCTAAACCAATTTTGGGCAAAATTACAATGAAGGAAAAATGAGGGTTTCATAACAAGAGTGCTAGTATTTCACTGCCTTTACGCCACTAGGTGGAGCAAGAGACTAGGTCATATGCATATGTGCATTGCAGATGAAAGAGGGCTTCTGGACCATCCGTACCAAACTTCACACTAGTTTCATACATTGTGGTGTCATTTTGGAGAATATCATCGCACACTTAGTCCATACAGGTACATTTTTGCAATATGAGAGTAGAAATATTGCTACTAAATTTCCTATGGCATATTAGTTGATCTGAGGTTGAACCAAGGACAGTACATCCAATATTACCTTGAGGAAAAACATACTGAAGCACAGGAGGATCTCAATGAGAACATAAGTGTACATGGGAAGAAATACCAAGCAGGAGAACTGAGTGAATGCAAAAACAAAGACTACACCATAACCTAACAAGGTGTAGATCAACTGGAGTTTTCATGTAACGTTTAAACGTGAGCAAAATTCATGAAATTGGGCAGGTAATACCATTCATAACTGGTTAAATTAAGCCGACATTATGTACAAAGTAAATCAGTATCAAATATAGGGGGCTTTTTTTTTAAAGTGCTACATTCAAACTAACATCTTGGCCTGTGATGCAAAGCTATTGTTTCCAAGTTGTTTCAATGACATGGTATTAACATTCATAGTCATGTATTATCAAGATACGTACAAAACATTGGATTTAACTGAACATTTTGCATGTAGATGAAGAGTTTAGTCAAAATCAATCTTAGATTAGCATATAGGGAGTGCTCATTTACATAATGTAAATCACCAGTGACTCCTTCCGTATGAGGATTTTCCAAATGTTACACAAACAGACCTCTGCAGTGGCGTGCGATACATTTTTAAGTGTTTACAGGGAGAGCTGAGAATTATAAACCGCGTGCCTTCACAGCTTTCAGTGCCTTAGATGTGTTAACGTTTTCTTGCTGCAGCAATTATACGGTTCCAAATTTTAACACTGTTCTTCTTAAATGGTGCAATCTCACAAAAAACTATCCAGGTCATATTTTTCTCCAAATTCAAAAGACAAACAATTCGAAATTACAAAAACGTAAACTTTTTAATGGCCATTATGGATCTTGATTTGATTGGATTATTTTCACATAGTAGTCTACTGAAAGGCATTTTTCTCATTATTGTGTTAAAGCAAAAAACTAATTTGCTATACATTATGATAGTACTTCATTTTACATCATAAAAAAATAGTAAAAAAAAAATTCTCATTACAATAATGCATTTTCCTTATTATTAGAGTATTACGAAATTTGGGTTTGATTTTCATTAAAATAAATATTACACAAATTCAGTTCGTTGATGTTATGCAAAATATAATTTCCTATTTTTCTTCTGTTTAGGGAGTGAAATATGAGAAGATTTTTTTTTGAGATTCAACACACCAAGACTCTTCTAGTACTGGTAGGTAGCAATTAAAATAAGCTTTTAAGATACTGGCTTTGATGTGAATGAAGTGATGCTACAGTTTGTGTTCAGTAGCTTATTAGTGACATACAAAGCCAAATTTGTAGTCTAGTCTAGGGGTGTTTTTAGATTAGAAGAGATCCAAACCAGTAGAAATGAAACACTATTCGAAGTTAATATAACCTAAAAAGACGCTTAGTTTTCCAAAAATGCAACAAGAGCAAGTATACGGGATAGTACGATCTTAGCGTTCACAATGTGCTTTTTTGCTTAATTCTCTATATTGATGCCTTTTAGCTATTAAAGTGCATGAACTATCTGATATTCTACCTGAGAGTTTGTGGAACTAAGTGCAGTTTCTACATCATTTTACGAACATTTGCACTAACGTGTCTTGTTTGCATGTGCAATTAACAAAACAAACATGGAGAACTGTCAGCAATCAATTTAGTCTACTAACCGGTCTAATTAACTCATGCTTTAGATTCATGCTTGCTAACATCTGTAACCATTTACACATTTGCAAAAACAAAACAAAAAAACAACAACTGTTGAACATAAACGTGGACAGATGTGCTTGTTTTAGAGGGACGTGACTGGAATAGCAGGATTTATGCCCATTCATTTTGTCCTGAACCCTTGTGCTATGAACAGAAGTAGTACCCTAAGTATCTGTATTCACATCTTCAAGAGTTACAGTAAGCAGTTCTGCCCAACTAGCAGAGCAGCGTGTTTCACACTCGTTTCAAAGACAAACTGGTGTTTCTGAATGACCAGTAAAATACCTAGTACAGATATGAACATACTCTTATTAGTAACAGAACATGGTGAAATTAAAAAATAAATCTATCTAAAAAAACAAAACAAAACAAAAAACACGGATCTATACAATTTCAGTTTTGAGAGTTAAAACCCAGTGTTTTAAAATTACATTTTTCCTGCCCAACATACATTTTCCTGTCACACCATTCTTCATAATACCGCCAGATGTCAGTTTCGTCTCCATGGGAACAGCATTTAAGATGGATATCTTCTACACGTCGTCAGCCGGTAGGTCAGGAATGTTTATCTTTGCCCTGGTGAAGAAGGCCATCTTCTCTCTATGAAAGATTACAGCAGACAATAAGTACAGCTTGAAACTGAAAGATAAAACACAATGAAAATGTTATTACTTAATATTACCTCTGTTCCAAACAGTAATGAGCTGCCTACCCAAGAAGAATTTTAAAGATGCACTCCAGATTTAATGGCTTCCAGTTACTTTGTAGCAGTACAAGCTTGTTATTTTGTTATATATATATATATATATTAGTATACAATATGGTTTGCTGTATAAAAATTAAAATTTTATATATATATATATATATATATATAGTACTTTAATGTATTGTCATATTTACAAAAACACTGATTTGTCAGAATATGGATATTGATCTTACAAAAAAGCATGGATTCACTACAGGAGGCCTTTATTTGTCCCCCCGCCCCCCGGAGCCATGTGACAGACATTTTATTACAGATGTGCATACTTTATTTCACATCTTCCAAACCCGCTTAGTCTCATGGAAAGGCCCTTTAGGGGTCTGGATTTGTCTGAAAGAATATATACACCTAGGATGCTTCAAAGGTAAGTAAAACATAGCCCCATTTAAATTTTTGGGTGAACTAACCATTTATCAGTTCAAAAACAGTGGTTTGAATGAGTAGCAACAGATGCCTACCTAAAGGACTGGACCCCAGGAACCTCCTTGAGGCTCTGTCCACGAATCTTGTGCACATCCTTGGCTGCCGCTCGCATCATCTTTTCTACCCTCTTTTCCTGTAGCTGCTCTTCTTGGGTCTAAAGAGAGAGCGGCAACACAAAATCAGATGCTGGAATGATGTTTAAGAGAGCCCAGATGACAGGCCATTTGTGGATTTGTTAGTTCTGGAAATCTAGTGGGACTCACCTGTCTCTCGGTATGTTTGAGCAGCAGACGAAAGCGCTCGTCCTCCTGCACCCACGTTGGAAGGACGTGCTGGCCCTGTTGCCGGGCGCTCTCTAACTGCTCCTTTAGCTCCCGGAGCACGTGCAGTTCCTCATTTAGTCGGCTGTGCCGTGTGCGGGTGACCTGCAAGTCCAGCTCCAGATCCAGAGAGGTGCGCAGGAGCCCGTCCAGACCTTTGACCAGCATCTGTGGCTGTGTGGGGGAGGAGATTTGATCAATGATTCTTTTGGATCATGTTTATGTCTTGTGCCATTTATTGCTTTGTGTTGTACATGAGGAGTCAAAGGTCTGTGACCAGTGATGAAAATAATTCTTTAAAATCTTTCTTTCATTTCCAGGTTTGATTAGATTCTGAAATTGGACATTGTTCCTGTTTCTAAAACTGTTTTGCAACAATAGCCATTTGGTTAACAACATGTATCTTACCTTCATAGTCTGGGACTTTTTAAAGACTTTAAAGCATGTACTATAAATCATTGAAGTTCTCTGTAAAGCCCTCACTAAGCAAATCAATGCAAACTTTCAACATCTTAGTGGCTTTAATAGACTCAAAGTAATGTGTCTCTTAAGGCACAGTGAGAGCAAACCTGACCTTTCTAGACTATTTAAGGACCTGTAAAGGTGCTCAGCAAACCCATTTCTTCACTCTGAGACTGTGCTTCATTAACACTGACCTCAAGTCAGTACAGAAATGTAGGTATTAAATATTAAACTTCAGCTAAAAAGCTTAGAAAACATCTGGCATTAGGGTTAGTTAAATGCATTTAGTTTCCTAAGAAAAATTCAGTGGATTCCTGAGTGGAATTTGATTCTAACCCTGACTTGGAGTTGAGATTAACTACACAATTTTTATGCTTGGGGTTTTTTATGCTTTTATCCTATGTTTTTCATATTTGAGCCCCCAAACATTTATTTCATAAAGTGTGTTTATCAAGTTTATATATTTTCTTTAGAATTAATTATTATAAGATTACCAGAAGCCATGAAGCATCACACTAAATGTAAAGCATTTGCTTAAATATTAAAGGACTAAGGTCAATTCTTGGCAAATTAAAAAAAAAATTAAACAGTATAATTTGTCTCCCAAATGTGCAAATGTCAGTGTCAATATTTTACCTTCTTCATGCGGACACTGCGTCTCTCTGAGGCATTCCGGACGAAAGGAGATTTCTTAGACAAGGTGGAGCTGTCACTGTCGCTGCGGTTGATCTGGTGACGTCATGATTATTAGTATTGTTTTAAAAAAAAATACAAAATTGAACTCTGATACCACTATCAGTATGTACATATTTTTGTGTATGTGTGTTCTTACCCTGCAGATGTACTGGCTCTGAGGTCCAGGGGAAAATGTCTTGGATCGAATGATAGTGTTTCCTCGCATAAAAGGGTTTTGTTGATGGACATCATGTCGCCGCTCTTTGGGCCGAACAACAGAAGCAGAAAGCGGGAGACCGTCCACATTTGTCTGTTTATTCACCTAACAAGGCAAAGAGGGAATGTCAACAAGTTTCATTAAAAAGGTACACAAAACGTGCATAAAAGCGATGAGAAAGTTCTATGTAAATGAATTATCAAGGTCACCTTTTCCGTTATGACTGCTTTTAGTCCAGGTTTAACTGGCTCTTCCTCCTGTTCCCACTGGCAGTCATCAGGGTAGAACTCCTCATCCTCATCGCCATCACTACCTTCTTCATCCATAAACACATCACCCTCCAAAGCCTCTGTGGGGCTATTATATCACACATACCATTTGACACCAGTTATTATGGCTTGAAATAAACCGAAAGTTATAGCTGGTTGAGTCAAACCGTAATGTTCCTAAAAGAGCAACATTTTTACTTATGTATTTAGCAACTTTTAAGAAGCAAGTGTGAGTAATGCTCTTGAAAAATGCAGCTATGCCACATTCCTGTTTTTGTTTTTAAGTTCTATGACAGGTGGTTGTGGTTGAATCATCGTCTGAAACAATCAGGTCTTATAGTGTAGTTTTGGTTATAATCATGAGACTGCCCTACAGCCAATCAACATGCAGCACGGTGAACTAATTTACTGAGAAGCAACCACAAAGAGTTCAGAAAATGGCATAAGACAAGAATGTTGCTCAGTATTGCTCGTGCACTGCACTTGGATTAGATGTTCATCCTGTTTACATTACTAATGTAATTTTGGCAGAGCAGATCAAACATCAGGAAAAGTGAGTCATGGTTTGCCATCACGCTGTGATGAATTCCCACGAGACGGCAGAAAGGAGGTCATTCAATAGCAAAAAGGGGATTGGAAAAGAAAGAGATGGAATATGAGATCCAAAGAGCTTGTTAATTGTTTGTATGGATGCTGGGATATGGGATGAGATATGAAACCCAGAGTTACACTGGCATACTGTTAAGATGACAGCTGTGCTAAACAGGATTAAAGCCTATTATACAAGTTGTGGCAGGAAACATACCAGTCCTCCAGAGGAGCGTTCTCCAGGCATCCAACAGAGCCCTCTGAGGTGCTGGGAGCCTACAAATAAATAAAGAGATGAAGATTATACATTTAAAACAAAACATAAAATACTAGATGCTTTTGGTTGTTTTAAAATTTACCAGAAATTTACTAGACCTTTTTAATATAACTGTTGTTTTGGAAAAACTGCATCTGATGCATCAATCCTACAATTAAAATCTAAATATTCATAAATATAAATATCAATAAATGTAAAACCAAAATATTAATTTTGACAAAGTAACACACAAATCGTAAGAGCCCCAGGCCTTAATTTGTAAAAATGCAAATACATTTCAACATCTTAACAGAATAGGCCGTTTGTAAATTTGAAACGGATGATAAAAAGCGAAGCAACTAATTATTAGAGACCAGAAAGGACCATTTGGGCAAGAAAGAATCAATTTCTTAGCAGTTTGCCAAGACTGATTCCAAGAAATGTTAGAAAGGAATTTGATGAGGTGAAATGAGTTCAGGATTGTGCACATTTCTGACATATGAAGACACAAATTTGTATAATGACATAGGTATTACAAGGAGACAATGACTTATGAGGACATTACCCCATGACCCTATTTTTCAAAATGCTTTTAAATGTTACACAATGCACAAGGTTTTCTGTAAGGGGTAGGGTTATGTGTAGGGTTGGTGTAGGGCAATAGAACATTCGGTTTGTAAAGTATAAAAACCCATTGCAAATATGGAATGTCCCTACAATTCACAAAAAAAAAATATGTATGTGTATGAGTGTGTGTGTGTGTGTATGTGTTTGTTTTATTGAACAGAGACCTCTCTTTCCTTGTGCTTTCCATCCATTTCTGGCATGTATGTGCAGTTGAGGAGGTTGTACCACTTGGTGCACCACTCCTCTGAATACTCTTCATCAGCCAAACTGATCTGGGCACCAGCCTTCCAAGAGAAAAAAGACAAAAACTGAATAACCCAGGCCTATATTCACATACCACTATATGACTGTATTTAGGCATCAACAATCTGATTATTTTCTCAAATCAGGCACTCACTAGACAGTCCTCTCGACCGGCCTTGCTGGTACTACAGACATCAATGCGTAAAGTCTTCTGTCTGAGAGCAGCGGAGGACATCTGAAGGCTAAACGCTTCCTTAAACTCTAAGGGCTCCTGCGGCAGAGCCCCGTGGGTGCGGAACAGGCAGCGAACGGGCTCTGAGCACGGCAGTACCACCACACGGATATATCTGCAGTAGACCAAAACCAACAGAAACTCCAATCAGTATTGGCTTTTGTACGAGAGACTGGCACAGGACAAGTCATAGATCAGGGTAAACTTCCCCTTTAAAGGGCTATATAAGTACTCAGAACACAATTTAAGATATTTTGGATGAAAACCAGGAGGCTGTTAATTGTCCCAAGTTGACTGCCAAGTAAAGGTCCCGATATACTTCAAACTAAGTTTTTTTTAGTTTGAGGGCAAAAAGAAGTTCGAAATGGTCAAGTGACGGTATATTGTTTCTGAACATTCTGACACCCCTGCGCTGCTGAAGGTGGGGTGTAGATTAATGTAAACACGATGCGACGCTCACACACCTATACATTTGATTAAAAACAAAAGTTTATTCATTTTATACCTTTTTTAATTCGCTTTAAATGGACCAATGGTAACTCAAAGCTCCCCAAAAAGTTTGCTTTGGTCAGCCGATTCGAACTGCCAAAATGAACTTTGTTTTGGTCTGATTTTGTTCGAAATGACGTAATTTCAGTTCGAAGTAATGAAGTATATTGGGGCCTTAATAAACACTGCCAAGGCCCAGAAAACACTGATATGCTGTTTTAATTCAAATAAAATGAATAGATAAATACACATAAAAAAGAACACTGTACGCAGTTTGACTATTTGCATATTCTCGTCACTTTATAACATTCAGACTGGACCACTGATCCATTTCATACTTTTCTGGGCCTTGACAGTGTTCATTATTTGGCAGTCAGTGGGAGTCACTAGCTTCCCGGTTTTCATCCTAAACATTTAAATTGTGTTCTGAAGATGATTGAAGCTTTTACGGGTTTGGAACAACACATTTCATTTTAGGGTAAAGTAACCCTTTAACTCTCAGTCAAATTTAACATTTTCATGGACTGGTCCAGAATCATTTGAGAAAGAGCTGCAAAGCATCTGTGAATTGATTCCTTTATTTTTTATTACCATTTGGCAACTATTGAATGGGTTAATTCCATTTGTAAAACCCATTTCCCTAGCAGAGATCCTTCATCAAAATTACATCCTGCTGATTAAAATTAATGTCTCCATCAACTTTAAATGAAGCTGGGTGAGAGAGTGCAATCCTCACATGTTCTGGTTGGCTGGCAGGGAGAGTGCACTGTAGTTGGAGAGCTGCATTACGAACACTGTGAACCTCTTGTCTTTCGCTTCATACTTCAGGCCGAGTTTGATCTGAGCACTGCTTGCTGAGCTCCCATCATCATAACCCAGCTGTTGCTCAACAGGAAGCCCCAACCTGTGGGAACAGCACCATTTTACTATTTGAATCAGGGTCTGTGATAAAACTCAACTGATAAGAAAACTCTAGAGGCCTACCTTTTCTCTGAGGGCTCGTATACCCCGCTATCGCCTGCTACCGATTCGTCAGACACTGCTGACGTTACTCCTGCTTTCTTCGATCCCGGCCCAGACATCCTGGTTTGCGTAACAGCATCTGCAGGCACAGAAAAGGGGTGAGTAGAAATGTGACACCACGTCACTCTGGATGGGTGTTAGGTTCTTGAATGAGTTCACCTGTTGGGCTAGTTGGAAGTGAGCTGTAAATCTACCCTATCGTACTAGACATTCAGAGGGTTTCTCTAGTTTCAGATGGAATTCTGAATTTCAGATGATAAATAAAGATACTATGAAAAGAAAAGAAACAAAAAATTTACTCTTAATTAATTTCGTTGTTACATGAATATTTTTCTTTCTTTCGCTGTTTCTTTATACCATTTTCAAATAAGTAACAAATTTATTAACATTAATTTTTACAGTTAATATACCTTTCAAATAATCCTCTAGTTAAATAACAGCAGTAATTTCTGCTCTTAATTTTTTAATCTTTTATTGCTTCATTCAAAAACATAATTCAATAATCATATTAATCTATTGTTTTATCGATTTATCTGTAGATTATTTTCGGATCCGTCGATTAATAGTTAACTCAAGTGTTGTCAAACGATTAATTACATCCAAAAATTTTTAAAAGTTTACATAATATATGTACGTGTACTGTGTTTATTCATTATGTATATATAAATACACATTCAGTATATATTTTGGAATTATTTACATGTACATATTTATATTGTTATATTTTGTATTATATATATAAATATATTTAATACAAAAACATAACATATATTTCTTAAATATATGGATGCATGTGTTTGTATTTATATAAACATAGTAAATATATAGCATAAACACACATATATTACGTAAACAAAAACCTTTATTTTGGACAGCACTAATTTATATAAGTTCCATTACCATAAATATGTAAATATTTGCAATATATATATATATATATATATATATATATACACACTGTATATGTGTTATATATATATACACACACACACACACACACACACAATAAATATACACACTACACCAGTGTTTCTCAATTCCAGTCCTCGCGCCCCCCTGCTCTGCATATTTTCCA
>JAUCMS010000048.1:10457427-10483014 GCA_032357445.1 Enteromius radiatus
ATTAATCTTTAAAGCTACAGAAGTTATTAGGTTAATTCTTTACTTTTGTTCCTTGATTAAAAGGCATCAGAACAGCTGGGTTAGGTTATTTGGCTGCTATTACTTTTTGCTTGTAGTTTCATTCATGCTTTAACATGAAATGATACAGGCTACAATGCATGCAACATATTTGTGTGTGAACTGAAGCGCGCACGCTACAAGCACAGTATAAAGAGTAATAGGACTAGAAATGGGCTGACAACATCTCATCACAGTTGTTGAGGCTGCCTGAACTGTTTCTGCGCTTGTTTGACTAGCACCCAGCACTGAGACAAAGTAGAGTACTCATCTGAAAAGCCTTTCAACTGATGTGACAATAAAGACATTGTGCATCTAAATAAATGCAATTCTTGTCAAGCAAAAACAAACCAACGAAGGAGTTGTGAGTGGACTGGTCAACCCTAGTTGCCCGTGTGTTAATATCATAAAAAAAAAAATTTTGCCATTAAACTGGAAAAATTAAACGTGTGTTAATGCACCATTTTATCCCATGTTTCAAGAACCAGTGTCAAGTAGTTCATAAATAAGAACGATCTTTAAGTTACAGACACAGGTACAGAGTCGCAAGTCTTACAGCTAGTCTGTGAGGATGACTTGTCCCGCCAAGCATCATTTAGCTGCCGATATTCCTGCTGGGCCAGGTGAAGTCGCTGTTCTTTGACCTGGTAGATCTCCTTTTGGGCACTCAACGCTTCCTGAACCACGCTCAGATAATCCCGCAACATGAGCTCCTGCTCCCGCTGCCACTGGGCCCGTGGATCCTCCAACTGGGTGCTCTCTGTGGAAATGACATAAAAATATCTTGAAATTAGTGGAATGCATTACCGGTCAAACGTTTGGAATCATTATGATTTGTTTTTATGCTTCAAATTGTTTTTATGTAATTCAAATTAGAAATAAAAGTGATGTGATGTTTTTAAAGAAACTCACTAATGCTAACCAAGTCGGCATTTATTTAATTAAAAATTGTTTTGTTTTTTAAGTGTAATTAATTCCTTTGATGGAAAAGCAAAATTTTCTGTATCATCACTACAGCTTGATCCTTCAGAAATTATTCTAATATGCTGATTTGATGCTCAAGAAACATTTCTTATTATTGTTGAAATTATCGTTTTCACATGAATAGCTTAGAATTCAATTTCAAATAATCTCTGTTCTTTTTTTTACTTTCTTTTGCTCAAATAATCTTGAAAATGTTTCGTTTTCAAGAAAAAAGCAGCAAAAAAAGTGCATTATTTTTTACTAAAACCATTAACAATAATTTTCAATAAATGAAGTAAAGCTGAAATAAACAAAAAAACAAAACAAAACACCTTGAAAAATTAGAAATGCTCTTTTGGCAACTAAAGTAAACAAATTGAGGTAAATTGATAAAAACTAATGTAGAGCTAATAAGAAATTTCCCATAAAATGATTAAAATATATAACGTACAATTAGTACTAAAACAACACTTAGGTAGGTGTGTCCATATTTTTCATTTAAAATAGTTAGAACAGCAAAACAAACTGACATTTGTTCTAGTCTTGTTTCATGAATGAGGGCAACTGAATGAACTCTGTTTTGCCTCTTTAGCATTGTTTTCATTTGTGTCAAATTAAATATGACACTTAATCTTTTTAAACCCACAGACTCACATATCAGACACTCTATACTCCTGTGCATGTGAGGTGGGCTGAATCTTGCTCAACTTACTGGTATTGTGGTCAACATAATAGGCTCCAATGTGGGGGTCGTAGGCCTCCTCCCATCCCACAGGCAGCTCATCTCCAATACAGTCGGCAAAAGTCAGAGGCTTAGTCTGCCTGAAAAATAGAATCCAACAGAATCCAACTGTCAGTCATTGGACAACCACAAGGAAGACAGTGTGCTGCTGGACCTCCACACTTCATGCTTATTTTCTGTGGGAAGTCACTCCAAGCATATCACTGAGAGTTTGAGCATGGCACAAGCATGTGTGTGTGGGGGGGAGGGGCATCAGAGGAATGTCGGGCTATTCACCTCCAGTGTGCTGGCCGAGCACAATAGCCGGAAACCCAAGCCGGGCATTCCACAGGTCCTGCTGACCCATCGCCTGGAGGTTTCTGAGGCAACACACTGTGGCTCTCCAAGCCCAGCGCTTTGGATCACCGTAGAGCAATGGGGACGCTCACTTGGCCAAAAACAGTGACGCTAAAACTTTTATTAGCAGGCGTTCACTAATGCTAGCAAAGTAGTCTGGCTGAACTTCAGTGGAGAGTTCTGGTGGCACCCGCTAGCTAGACTAATCAATTAAAAAGAAAGAGCTTTTGGAGATTTTAGAGTAAATTTAAAGAGCCTAGGGAAGGAAGTTTATCACTAACCTGATAAGGATGCTAATTGGGATGCTAACCGAAGGCATTGGGTAACAACATTTTTGAAAAAAAAAATTTAACTGTGAGCTGGGGAAAATAAAAAAAAATTTATTATATAAAATAAATAATAATTCCACAATTTAGTCAACTAATAAGGTAAAAACTATTACTTAAAAATTTCGTAATACCAATACACTAAAAAAATACACTGTTCAATTATGACGCACATTTAGTAATAAATAGTTATTGCACTGCACAATCCCTAAAAAAACGTAACTTTCTTTCAAGAATGTTAAATTTAACATTTATTTGGAATAGACATCGTTGCAAGATTATCAGACATCAACTAGATTAATTTGTTTATCAGAGATTACACCCTGACCAATTCACCTTGAAGCAACCAAGTGTGGTTTAATGGTTTGTCAGAGATATGCTTTTGTAGCATTTGCACAATATTATTTTTACACATATACATATAATTTTGGTTTTCTTTTTCTTACCACCACAACAGATTTACGTTTGGGTTAAGGCATTGTTTTTCATGCAGCGCAGGAATGTCATATTTCCCAATTTCAAACACTTCCACTTTTAGACTTTAAGAGGAGTATTTTCTGATGCTGTTACGTCCTGTAGCAGGGTTACGCAATGAATTCAGCTCTGTGCTTCTCAGATTAATAGGAACATTCCACATTAAATCTGATTTGTGCAGCATATTTAAAGGATTAAACTGTTTTCCATAAAAAAAAGGAGTCACATTAAGCCCAACGTAATGTAGGCCTATAAATATATTACATAAGAAAATATCAAACCAAGTAGCATCTGCAAACAAATGGTTTTTTTTTTGTAACTTTGCTTTTCTAAACCAAAAGAGATACCTTTATCTTCATTTTGTGTATTATCTATATGGAACGCCTTGGAATTCTATAAATTCAGCTCCAAGGAAAGCAGTTTCGTTCAAATCATCAGCAGTAAGTGAGCGCATGCTGTTGCCTTCCCTTGTCGATTCAAGACTTTCAAAGAGGGTGAAACTGAACTAGCTCCTTTTTCATGTTATGAATAATGAAACTGTGCTGAGAGACCCCCACTGGCCTGTTCTAAATTTAACTTGGAGAATAGCAACTTGTGCGACACAACAAAGAACAAGCCTACAGTGAGAAACACTCATCTTTTTCTCCTGCCATAATTCTCCAGACTCATTGACATCTCATCTGAATGGGTGACATTAATCTCGAGCTTAAGCCTGCATATCTGAGATCTTAAAATGGACCAGAGCCAAGGGAACTCAAAAGCTCAAAATCCCAATCCCAAAGCATGCTGTTCAGATTTGCGCATTAGAATGCTTAGGAAGGAACGGAATGAATATGGTGCAATGGCCTGCTTTTTAAAATTATGTAAAGCAAGAATTATAGAAAGGTCTCCTGTTCTTTTCTTGAAGCCCTAGCAAACCCTATGAAGTCAAAGACTCAGGACCCATGGTCTAATGCAATATGACAAAGCGCACAGTCGAGTGCAAACACAGGACATAGCTAACTGATGAGTCAGACACTTTCATTCAGCGCACTCTATAAATTCCCCGAGTCATTTATGAGGCTCCAACAAGCAGCACACCATGCTCAAGGTCCGACAATAAAAGCGCGCTGCTACACCCCGACGACGTCCAGTCTCCTATCAGAGAGAGCGAGATAACATTCCATTTACCTGAGCGCATGTTTTCAGCATGTCACACTGAGGCAAAACAAAACAATTCCGCCCAGTGTGGTACATGAGGGCAGGCCGCAAGAATGCTTTCTCTGCATTTATGAGGTTAGACAACTTTACAAGTACAACAAAACAAATTACGAGGCATCTGATGATTCTGATGATCTCATTCTATCATAAGAAGTGGATGCAAACGTCTGAGAGCACTACAGATACTGCTTTTATTTAGCATTTTTCTTATTTGCTTAAAATGTCAAGTGTACATTAACTGTCTCACTGTGTTTGGTTTATATAAACAAATAAGGTTTTTCCTGCTATACTTTAACAATTAATTTTACATTGTTATTGCAAATGAAGGCAATAATAATAAATTGTCCTATACTATTTATATAGAATACACATCAGATAAAAAAGGAAAGCATGTGTCAGAGAGAAGTGGACTAATGATATAGATTAGATTTAAATCCTGTGATTAAACACCTTCTATATGTGGTGAATGTGTGCAGTCCACAGCTAATGTCTCAATTCTCAATGAGCTAAACCGTAACCATTAGCGATCGGTCTCCAATTGGTGACTTTTGGCTCCTTGCAATCTTATATACTTGGCAACATTCTCAACCAGGAAAACTGAAACCTGGTTATTCCATTCAAAGATGACAGGTGCCAGCATAATTACAAAATTGATGGTAATTAGGAACAAATTTAACATGTAAACAAATGACATGTAACATAACGTCAGTCTGGCAATACACAAAACTGTTTTAGGCCTGCAGGTACTTCCTTATATACTGTTGTATGTCAATATCAGGGAACCAGGATGATTACTTAAAAACGAAAACACCACTCAGAAAAAAAATGACTACATGAAAAATATTATCACTTACACTAGCACTAATTTCACAAATGACCCCGTCAAAATTTTATAACAGTTCTAAGCAGCACATTATTATTATTATTATTTAATGTCTGGAGGGTACTCAACGCCTCGGGAACTCCAGGCATTTGCCACAGGTAGGTTGTCAAATGGGAGCTCATTATCAAGTGCACCCACTAACGTTATAACACCCTGTCAACTAACTGTTGCTGAGCAGTAAGAACCAGCCAACTGAGAGATGCATGCTGGGGGATGGAGGGAGGTGGGTCCGTTGACAGTTTCGGGTCAGGATTTGAAATATTTGTCATTTTTAATCAGTGCCTTTGATGCACCACACTGTGCAAGAAGAACAGCCGACCAGGCATAAGCGTGGAAATGTCTGTTATGCCTCAGTTTTTGTTTCCATTCAGTTGCTCAACTAAAAACTCTTGAGTTTTCTTCCCCAATTTAGTGTACAAAAAAAAAATAAAATTTATTCAAATCAAAATCCTAACCTAATCTGTGCGAAAAATATTTGGGAGGGGTGTGGGATTGGTTGTCCACCAAAAAAACAAAACTGGTACAAAACAACTCTGTTCTCCACTGACCTTTAACACATGGACAAAAATACAAACACACACAGTAACATTTTCCAAACTATCTTCATTGGTGTCCCACAAAATAAAGCAATCCAGGTTTCAAGCAAATACATTTAATTGGATTATGTAAACTATTTAATTCTGACCAAAAACGCAGCTCTTGTAACAAATGAACAAGTGTGGAATGCACCGAAAACTGTTTGATCATTGTTGTTAAAGTTTGCACAGCTCTGGTGCACTTTGAACCCGTCATGCACCTTGACTCGCTGTGAAACAGATTTGAGGGAATCAGCTGTGGGCTTCTCTCGTGCTAAGGAATGTGTCCCAGGTACTTGTTTACAACTTTCTGCCATCTTAGTTTCCTAGCTACAGGCAAACCTGTTGCACCACACAAAGGGAAAAATATGCAGTCTGATTGCTATCGCCTTTCCATTTCTGTGCACCTTGTAAATTACTACATCAGTAAAAACTAAAAGGAGGAAAGAAAAACACACCCATTAACAGAACATACCAGAGTTTGAGCCACTAGAGCTTGAAAAAGTTCTAATATAATCTTAGGCATTCCTGCACAGATTTTGTGATAAAGTCCAAGAGGACTTAAGTGGTAAAACTGGCAATTATCATGGGTTTCTGGATGAACAAAGCATTTCAATATCAAGATTACACTGAAATGGAGCATAAAATGCATCCATTTTAGGTGCTTTGATGTGTGTATATAATTTGAGAAGTGAACTGTATTACAGAACAAAAAGGATTTGAATTACCACAGATTCTGCACATAATGAGTAATGGACTCAGCATGCATCTGCACACTGAGTAAGCAAGTATGCATTCCCAGAACGTGCAGTACTCATCACATACCTATCCCTTGGGTCAATCCAACTGGTGGTTTGGTTAATATGGTCTATATAATAGACCTTTCCGTCAAAATCTCGGGCCTCTTCCCAACCCTCTGGCAATGGTAACTCCTTCCTTGGCATGACCAACTAGTCTCCATGTAATTTTCTCTGTAAGTCTTCTAAATTGATTTGATAGCAAACCATGTGTTGCTTTTCATGGACTAGTCCCAATGTAAAGCTAACGCATAAGAAAAGTGCCATTAATTAGCCACATAGATGTATTCCATATAATCCATAATATGGCTTCCAATATTCCAGTTCAGTTGCTGCAGTCTATATATTGGGCATTGTTTTCAAAAGCGAATGCTGTTAAATGAATGGATGAGGGTGTGATGCTCTGAATCGGGTAACTTTGCCGCAAGAGTTGCGCTTATGGTGAGAAACTCTTCGTTTCTTGTGCATTCTCGGTCAGGTACGCGATACATCAGTCAATCATCTTTTCTGGCGGAGCCAGATGGATGGTTAACTTGCGCGAAACGTCAGAACGCGAAACTTTCAAAGGTCGTAAGCGAGAGTTTTACTCCAAGAAAAACAAAACAAAAAGCAATTTCAAAGTCCACAAAATTTCCTCCGAGTCGCAAAGACAGCAAACGAATTAATTCTCCAGCATTATCCACACGTATTTGAGCGCGTCTAGAGGGTTTTTTTTTTTCGCTCAGTGTCTGCCCACCATGTTTTAGCGACAACTGTGCTAGCCTGTTAGCCGAAACGCTCGTTATATAGGCAACGCTAACAGTTACTCCACACGCGCGTATTCCGTATCTTCTCGTTTTGTCGATGCATTCATATCACTTCCACAGCATTTCGGTAAATTCTTTAAAAAGTAGCGCGTTTCTTTCTCATTTGTTTCCAAATGTTGTCTTTTCCTTTAAGTGGCTGTGTGCGGTTCTCCCCCGTAGTCAAGCTCGGTCGCTATGCTGCGGTTGGAATTGATTACGTCATACAGGTGATGGCCGTACCCCTTCTAATAGCAGTGCACAACGGACTATTCATTAGGACCCAAGACAGGTTTTGTCATTTTGTATGTTATAAAATTTTTCTTCCTACGTTTATATTATGTGCGGTTTGGGGAACATTTGTCACATGTCCTGGAATAAGGATCAAATTTTAAGAGGATTTTTATTATTCAGTGTGTGGTTACAATTTTAATGTGTAATAGTAATGGCATTTACCAGGTTTTGGAGAGGTTGAATAAGCCCTGGTAGGGCTAGTTGAGATTAGAAGTTAAAATGTCAAGTATATTTAGTCTATATACAGGATAGAATTATTACTGGATAGAATTTATATAGACCTGTGTGTGTGTGTGTGTGTGTGTGTGTGTGTGTAACGTTAGTCAGCATTTGAAGTGGATCAAAACCTTTGATCAGTTTCATATTTGTCCTAAAATCTAAAACCAAAGTGCGTCCTGTCTCAGGATGAAATTTTAGTCTACTTCAAATGCTGCTGACTGTATACTGACTACTATATATATCATGTATATAAACTAAATATACTTGTAATATATGTATGTGTGTATATATATATATATATATATGTACAGTACTGTGCAAAAGTCTTAGGCCACCAACAAAAAATAATAAAAAATAATGTTTGGAAATGTAAACTGATATTTCCAACTGACACGCTACCACAAATGATAGAAATAACCCACTTAAAACCATTTTGGTTGGTGAAAATACTGGTAGTCTAAGACTTTTGCATAGTACAGTATATATATATATATAATTGTATTATTAATTTACTTTTTTTTTGCCTGAGGTTGATTGTTCTTTAAAGTGCTTAACACGATGGAACTGATGGAAGTATATACTATTATAATATTATATAATAAGTATATAATATTTCCTTCATAATTTGGAAACCTTATATATTCATTACACATTCATAATACAAATGCAAATGATATAAGTCATTATATATATATATATATATGTATATATATAAACAAAAAAGGTATAATTATTTGATACTAGAATAGTTGTGTGTGTAATCATTTTTAAATTGTACTTTAGACAACTAAACTGTGTGTTAATTGCGTTTCACTCTAAATCAAAGAAATCAAAGCTAATCCAGAAGTGTGCCATTGCAGTTGTCAACTGTGCATAGGCATCTCTACCAAGAATAAATAACGTAGGCATGGTCAACTTGGGGAAGTCGCCTTCTTCCAAATTTCAACTAAACAGCGCCCTCCAACGACGAGCAGAAAAGGATGACTTTTTTAGTCGGTTTGAACTTTTTTCTTTTGTTTGTCTCTTTGTTAGTTTATTTTGTAGTTTGTTTTCAAAGCAAAAATGTTTCAGTTTTAGTGTTATTCACATACCATGGTAGGCTACAACACAATTTACAGACAGCAAATTTGTTAAGTTGGACTGTGATTAATTATTGTATTTATAGTTATTAGTCTATTTTTATTATTATTACTATTATTATGGCCAACCATGCGAAACTATTTTACCATTCTTCATTTGTAATCTCAAGACATGACGGTTTCTCCGCCCCTTTTCTGTCACCCGCTGTAAGGAAACTGGGCGCGTGCTTTTCAAAACAAACCAGGGCGGATCACGTGCACTGGAGAGCAAAAGCGGCAGCTCGCGCACCGAACACGGCGTTTGGCTTCAGGTGCGCTCATGGTTGTACTGCGTCATATATCCGTGGCGTTTAGCGCAGCTATGGCTGCGGTCGGGACCGCGCTATTTATCACACTCAATCTTTTTTATAAAAGACGGGTATGGACACCAGAGTCAGACTACTACACGTTCCGAGAGGTGAGTATGAAACGAAAGAAATAGTTTCTCTTTTTATGATGCCGCCTATCGCGCGTGACTGAGAGGTAGAGACTACTGTCGAGGGAACTCTCAGTTAATTGAACTGTACGTATTGTAGCATATGCCTGTCATGACTCATGTGCATACAGATTGTACTTAAAATTTACTTACTGAGAAGTCATAGCAAAGAGAAAAGTGATCCTACTTGTCTTAATATATCTTTAAATAATTTCAGTTTATTTACAATGTTTATATATATAAATATTCTCAAGTATTTCTCACTGGAAGTGCAATACCTATCTGCATGAAAGACCCTACAAAAACTGTTGTTGACAGTTTATTGTTTATTATCAAAAAAGAAAACTAGAAGAGAAGAGCATATTGTTCCCGACGTCACGGAATACTCGAAAATATCATAATGTTCTGTTCTCCACGCCTCCCTGGAATAGTCATGGAAATTTCTATATTTGAAAATAAAGATTCTGTTATGCTCAGCTCTAATATTTCAGCTAGAAGCTAGGTAATGAATTTGGTAGAGATTGTTTGCAATTAATGTTCAATTCTTTTGAGTCGGTTCATTTCAGTGAATCCGTCTAACTGTTCTTCATTTAGGGAAAGATCACGAAATAATTTATCAAAAAAAAAAATTTTTCAAGAATGCAAAGACACATTTGTACTCGGTGTGCCACAAAACCACTTGATGTAGAGCGCAACAGAATTAGCCAAAGTAACAGAATCCGGGTCAGTTTGTCTGTTATTACGCAACTAAGACCTAAGACTCTGACTATTTGTACATGGAGTTGCATAATTAATTCCGACAGCTTGCTTTAAAATTACAGCTCTAGACTCAATATAAACAATACTTTAAATTCAGTTTTGTTCCATTGCTCATTTCACTGCCTTTTCTTCCATGACCATCTATATATTTAGGAGGAGGAGGAGCGCAGTGAGAAGCAGGTGCTTGTTCTTGGGTTGGATGGTGCTGGTAAGAGCAGTGTTTTGCAGGGGCTGAGCGGAGCCTGCTCCAAGAGGGGCTGCCGACCCACACGCGGCTTCAACTTCATCAGCCTACACACACCTGCATGCCAGCTGGACTTCTTGGAAAGTATGGATGAGTGCCAGACCAACCTATTCACTTGCATTCCTTTGTGAGGAAGAAGTACGCTTTAGCGTAATTTTAAAAAGAGTACTTTTACAGAAAGAATGCATTTCAAATGAATATACTTAGGTGCATGCTGAATGTAATGTTTTCTGACAAATAATTGCATGTTATGTACTTCAATATACTATAAATATACTGTATTTAACCATTCAAGTAGGATTATGTATTATCTTTCCAAGTCATTTTCTTACTAAAATGTAAATGCTAAAGTGTTATATTGACAGTCATTTATGGTGAACTATACTTTAATATAATTTCCATTGAAATTGTTATGCTCTGTATTTCAATATATTTGTAATTACATTCGTAGTTATGAATGTTATTAAAATTGAAGATTTAAAATGTACTTTGAAGTACAATACTTTTTTTTACAAAATGCACTTTTTTAAAAGTATGCTCCAGTGTAATTTTAATAAAGTGTACTCTTATGTACACTAACGTTGTCTTAATATCATGTTATCTGCAAATCCTTTTTTATGTACTTTACACTACAAGTGATAATGATAATTCAGTTAATGCCTTAAGAGTTCTTAATTTAGAAAAGCCTGTTTGTCTGTGTCTATGGCAGTAGTAATACCTCATACAGTTATTTCCTATTTTGATTATCGTTTCCTACCAGTTGGAGGTGGTGAAGACTTGCGAATGTACTGGGTGGATTACTTAAGGAGAACACATATCTTGGTGTACGTGGTGGACTCCTCTGATAGAGGCCGGCTCCCTCAGGCCAAAGATGAGCTCCATCGATTGCTTAAAGTAGACACCGATCTACCAGTGGTGGTCTTGGGAAACAAGCAGGTAACCAAAGGCTCAGTTCTTGGTTTAAACTTTAACCCTGTTTATAATGTCAGAAAAGATTCATATTGATTTCCTAGATCCTAGTTAAAGGGATAGTTCACAGTAAAGCTGCTTATATAAATTAAGCTTACTTGACTTGATAGTTCATCCTATTTTGAAGATTGTTTTCTACTTGTACAAAGTTTACATAGTTTAATAGTAAAAACAAACATTTCATAATGTCTTCGTTTGTGTTCCAGCACAAGAAAGTCATGTAGGTTTTGATGCGTTTTCTTCTTTTTCTCTGATGATATTCATCTCTTTATTGGAGCACCAGGGTCCTTGTTTATGTTTCAGTGTGAATAAAAGGCTTTTTATACCCTCATCCAGGATAAGCCCGATGCTGTTAGCGTCCCAGAGCTGCGTGAGGCTCTCTCACTGAGCTCAGTGGCCGATCAGAGGAAGCTTTTCCTGCTGGCTTCTCAGTCAGGATCCGATGGATTAAGCAGAACCTGCAGTCTCCAAAAGTTCCAAGAACTGCTTCTGACATTGGTATGAAACCAAGCTGCCATTTGAAGGTTGGCACTACTGTGCCAGAAAAGACTGGCAAAGGGATCTTGAGGAACGAGGGAACATTTGATGCATTGGTTTCATTCTTGAATTGTGCGAGGAGTAAAGAGAACTTGCATCTTGACAATGCAAATGTTGTGACATTGAAGACATTGAGTTGAACAAAATGAATACTGTGGGCATTACTGCTGTTATTCACATTGTGCAATATGAATATATTCAGTATTACAAAGATCACATTACATATGCTTTATCTCTGCATGTGGAGTCAACTTGTTAAATTACATAAAGAAACAAGAAATGACATTTTGCCCAATTTATCCTTGCATGCCAGGTTCTGTTATTGACAGTGAATACCTCAGGTAATTCTCTTTTCATAACTGCAATTTAGGCTTCAAATGGAGATTTGTTTTGAAGTTTTGCACAAAAAAAGGCCTCTTCACCGTGAAATTCATATGGTCTGCTTATGCAAGTGGTTTGAATTACTTTCAAGAGCTAGTGGTATATAGGTGGAACTATATGAAATTCATTTCACATTCACTCTCTTGAAAAATATGGCTTAACCTAGATCTAAATGAACAAATGAAAGGTTTTTAGTATTATAGTGAGGGTTTTGCAATGAACCCTTACATTTGATAATCCTATGTGGCTAATAATTTGACAGCTTTTAACTGATTCAGACTTCTTATTCACAGTCAGTCATGTGAATTTTATTTAGCATGTACATGTAGCATGTGACACTTCTAAGAAACGGTTTATAAAGGAACAACCATGTCTACAGATGCACTATTACAGCGCAAACATGAACAAATCTTTGTAATTATTGTCTTAAATCAATGTTCTGGGTTCAGCTCTATCAACATTATTGGCATAACATAGCATGCAGACAATATCTGATTTGTTGGTTGTTGTTTTTCCCGCAAAATCCCGTAGCTATACTTTTTAAACATTGTTACTTTAACGGTATAATAATTACTTCATGCAGTTATAGGTGCGGTCACATTAACTGTTGCTCTATAAAACTGGGGGGCAAAAAACTAATTTCAGTAGGAATCTGCATGAAATTTTGAGTAAGAGTGAAACATTTTCGCATGCATATTTCTGACAGTGAACAATGGATCTTTTATTGAATTGATAGTTTGCTAATGTGACTGCACCTTTACAAAGTTTTTGTAACAACAACATTAAAATAATAAATGTTTAATGTAACGATAAAAAACAAAACAAACTCAAAATTACTTTGAGATAGCTTTTACTTGTACTGAACCCAGATATTAATGTTGCATTGTATTGAAGACCTGTTTTCAATCCTGTGCATTATATTTTTTGCCAAAACACGTTAAACTTATCCAGCAATAAATCAGAATTTACTAAATGTATATTTTATACGGAAGATACTCACTAGATTCATATACACATTGTTTAAAAGTTAATATTCATGAAATGTGTCATAGTAGAAACAAACTGTGTATACACACTTGACAGACACTAAGGTGACATTCTGACCATCAGTTTAAGACACCAGTTCTTTGCTGTGACATCACATAGACTTCTGAGATTGCAGAGACTCGATGAACGCAGCATATTCCTTAGGATGACAACGTTTGTATAATTCCACTTTACGTTTAATTTGCTTCGGTGTGTCCTGATAGTAGTTTTTCTCATCCCTTGCCATTGCCTGAAACGCCAATTAAACAATCAGAAATGATCAAAGGAGACTTTTTTTAATGACTAAGAGGATCATATTTCTTACCTTATAATCCTCCTTGTATTCCTTCACCATGTATTTAACATATTCCATCATGCCAGTGGAGCATGTGGTTTTGTCCTTACCATGGTGACTGGCCTCTACCTCCATTGCTACAATTTAGACACATTATGCAGCTCATGAAAACATTTCTAGATTTTGATAACAGATTTCAAAACCAGCTGAGAGCTATTTGTTTTTGATAGATACCTTCAATGACGTAGGGCTTCAATATCTTTGTCTCTGCTGGTTTACTTTGCATATCCTGAAATATCAGTTAAATGCAATATGTTAACATTAGCAGAGTTTATTTATGTTTCAACACATTGTAACAGAGTAATTGAAGCTTAGTACTTGCCTTGTTGTTTTTAATAGGAAGCATACCCTTCGTCCCAAGTGACAGCCCCATGTCTTGTAGATTTTGTTTTACCGTTTTGCGTTCATCCCAAGCATTACGTATCTGAGAACTTCAAATCAGCCATGTTAATCAACCCATTTTTTGATCAATTTCATAATGCATGACAGTGAGTACAAGTTAACAGCAGATATTTCAAATGACAGTAACCTTTTATAAAAAGTAGCCTACACTTAAGCATACTTAAAAAAAGAAATTATACTAATACAAATATATCTCGTTACATGGCATATGCTGTACTATTTGTCTAATGATCAGATAAGCATTTATAATAAACTGAAATATACAGCTGATGTCATTTCTATTTAAACGTTGGTCATGCATTTAAATACGCTTGTAACTAAGAAGTTAAAAGTTTTAAAATGTACATATTAACTTTAAAAAGTAAACAAACTCCAATTAAAAGGATGTTAGTCAATAATAAAATATGCGTACTTTGAAGCCGGACAAAATATTATTAAAACTTGATTTAAATAACGTGCACTTGTGCCTCATGTACACTCAAGTTGATACGAATACGAGCATTAATACTATATTGTATGCAATAACAATTCTTCTAAGATTTGAAGTACGTAATTAGTCATATAATACAATTAAAGCACACTTTTATTTGTTTTTTACAAGGATGGGCAGCAGAATAACCAATAATTGTATAAAAAGGTTATCTGTATAGCGAGAGAGCTTTTCTATTTGGCACGCAGTAGGTAATTGAACTTACCATTCTATGTGCGGCTTGTCCTTTCTTTTCATCTTCCTTTTCAGTTTCTTCTTGTTTTTATTGTAATTAAACGTATTGCGATTGCGAGATTTTTTTAATTTACCCATTTTTGTATAACACACCAGTTAACAACTGCCTTGGCTCTTTACCACGCGTTTGGGAGAACACGGAAATAGCCACTTCTTCTCCAAGGAGAACACAAACCGACATAATTCTACATCGCCCCCTGTCGGAAACTCGGAAAGAAAACAGAGTCGAGTTTTGTCAGATAAGTTAAATAATTTGGTGTAATCGTCAATAGAAAAATACAGTTCCATAAAACTATGAACATTAAACAGTTTGTTCGGTTCAGGCTGCATATTTTAGGCAGCATTTATTGATAGCACGTTTTATAGATGTAACTTGAATCATACACGTTATTCTTCACGGCGCAACACGGGTTGTTGTTGTTGTTGATGATGATGATCAAATTTAGATTTAATAGATTATTAACTTTTAATAATCAGTGTAAGTTAACAGTTTTACCTCTAGATGGTGCTATAATCTAAGTATTGCAAAACTCACAAGTAAGCAGTGTTATTTTGTTTGCATTGAACATCTACAGTTCATGTACATACAAGATCAAAGCTGCACATGGTATGTGTTGTGACACGCCATACGTCTGAAAAAATGTGCATCTGTTTCCTCAAAGAAAAGACATTACAGACACGACCGACTTATAAACAACAATATATTGTTATAATACTAGACTATAATAAACAGTTTTGTGCAGGATTCGTATATACTATAGCATTTTATGAAAGTACAAAGATAACGTTTGATAAACTAGCAGTCTGGATTGTGACAACCTACTATGGCGAAGACCTGCGTGTCATGAATATTAAACAGATCACGTGATGTTTTTAAAACTTGTAGGGTTTTATTGCTACACAAAGCAAATGTACAAACAATAATTAAGTTACTGTAAAATGTTATTTATATACATAACAATTTAAATAAAACAATATAAAAACAAACCAAAAATGTTCATACAAAAAATGAACTAAAACGTTATTATTCCGTAATATATAAATGATTTATCATATAAAATTAAGAATCTACATATTATCTAATTTATATGATGTTTCTATTATAAATGATAGACGTTAAAGGACTAGGTAATTTGTGAAGCCTTAAAGAAACACAAACCAGATGATTATAAAGAGATATTAATAAGAATCACTACTTAATGTCAGCCTAATCTTATAAATATTTATAATTTAAGTTTGAGCATAGGACCGTTCAAGCGGGACGCTTGAGGTTGGTTACCAAGCAACGTCAGCGAGTCTCATTAATATTCATGAGCTCATGCATTACCATAGTAGGCTCTACGATCGACGTAAGACTGAAGCTTCTGGGCGGAGAATCAGAGAGGAGCGAAACGGCAGAGCGGAGAGTCATTCAGGGTTAATAATATTCCGCCGTGGGGGGGAGCGGGGGAGGACACACACAGACACACACATAAACTGCCAACCCGGCGACGAGGTTGGGCCTGCGGTGCCTGCCTGCAAACCCAGGAACCATGGAGCTCGAGAATATCGTGGCCAACACTGTTCTGCTGAAGGCGAGGGAAGGTAAGACATGACAGCCCGCCTGATCATTGTCACTTTTGACAGCTGTTATCCTCAAACGCCGTACTATCTGTCTCAAAAAGATGGGGGATTCCCCCGAAGGAAGTTAGGCCAAAAATGACAAGATCAATGCAATAAATGCATGCTTTATGATGCTTTTTTATTTACATATCACTGGGGGTTACACGTTGATTGTGGTGTGTTGCTCGCAGCTTGCTTTGTTGTGTTCATAACCTTGAGCAAAAAAAAAAGGGAAAAAAAGATGGACCTGTCAATCAAAAAATAAATAAATAAATAAAAAATTCAAAACCTTCCTTAGATTTTACAACGTTTTTGTGAAAAGTCTAAGTTTCTATATAACGTTAAAGGAGAAGCGATAGTCAGTGGTGTTATTGACAACAGTCATTTAGTGCCTGTGTGCTGGAGATAAGCGCCTGAATTAACTGAACCTTTTGAATTAACGGACCCTCTGATTTTCAAAAGTGTTTTTCTAAATTGTAATCTACCTACTAGATAGTGAGACAGCATTCTCAAAAAATCTGTCTACTACTTTCAGTAGTTTATTATTTTATTTTTTTCGGCAGGTGTATTTCTCAAACATGAGGGAATCCTGCTTTCTTTTTGTCCGTGTTCGAATGTTATTGGGCGGCATACTTGGGTTGCTACATTTGTTGCAGTATATGTTTAATTAGCATATACAGACTTACTTAAAATGTACCATAAGGGCCATACAAGATCGTAGTGGCTATAATGTTAGGTAAAATTATACAGCCTCCTTTAACCAGTGTAAGAGGCATGTATAAGTGTTTGTGATAGTACATTGGTTACAAATCACAAAACCGCAGTTAACTTCATACTACATATAATGGGCAATGTATTGCATATTACTGTTGTTCAGTTCTCAAGACTTTTTGAAATTTTGAAAGCTAGTTTCAGTTTAGTCACCGCCGTATGATTGCTTAACATGTTGTCTCTTCCCGTTTTAAAATGACATTTAACAACAGCCTATCTAAGTAAGGAGGGCTGAGTATTTATGTTGCACTTTATACATTTTTATTATATAAGGAAACATGTCAGCATCTTATTAAAGTGTGAGGCATCTGAGGAATCTTTCTAGCATTCTGTTAATTACTGAAGTTTTGAATTCTATCTCCGGCTGTAAACACAAACAGATAAAGTCAATGACAGAAATGCACTTGGTTGCGATTTTGCACTGCAGACTTGCATGTAAAGCTGCAGTTGGTAACCTTTTTTTTTGGTTAAAAGTTATTCAAAATGAGTTTTTGGGCAAGCACACAACCAGCTGGTGTTTAGAACTCTCCTTACTTACCTGATTTGACAAAGGTAAGCTTTTATAATTATCTCAAATTTTAGTGTTACTAGTAGGCTTTCAGAGGAAATACAAGCATGCTGCAATTCATCTTTACGTCATATTATGTCAACAAAAAGAAGGAGTCCTGGCTAGTTGGCTATAATAATGCACATGTGGATGCTGCAGATGGTGCATCATTAATAGTGTTTTCTTACAGCAGCTGGAATAATTGAACTCATAATTTTAATCTCAGATAGTCATCATCAGTGACAACTGGTAATTCACCCGTAGTCAACTGTAGTTTACAGGTAAAGCTACTACACACTAAATACACTTAGTCCTACAATGCTGATGTTCTTAATATTAACATTTTGAGAACAAAGTATTTCAATAATAACAATTTGCATGGTTTGATGTATTATGAGCTAAGCAGTTGTTAGATTTGGAATATATTGTAATGTTTTTTTCTCAGTTGGTCAGAACAAAAGTGGTGTTACTCACTTGATCAGATAACATTTTTCCAGTGAGAATTCTCAGTTGGGTTATACTTCCAAGACCTAGAATCTGTGATTGTGAAGTGCAGTTAATACCCACACCGGTGCAGTGACTGACAGGCACACATGCTCCTCAAAACATTACATTCATCCACACTGAGGAGCCGTGGTGATGCGCAGCCCATGTAAAAATGATGATTGCCCAGATAACTGCAATTGCAGGATTCAAACTAAGATGGCGTCAAAGAGGCAAGATTTAGGGGCCGCACCTTTATAGTGAATAAAGGTGGAGTTACATTTAAATTTGCAAATGAAATCCTGCCATTCTAATAGGAAACAATTGGGAGTTTCTGTGTGAAAGCAAAAATTTCTGTGTTAAAGGTCATCATGTGAATTTGCCACACTGAACAACAGAAAACTACTTTGTTTGAAAGTATTTACAATTTTTTTGGTAATCTGACCGCACATTAAATGTCTACAAGTATTTGCTCCCTTTCCCTTAACAACATGAGATGTGTTTTGTGTCACATTGCTGTCAGGGATTTATAGGGCTTGTTCCATTTTCTTAGAAGAGCTCTTCTATCAGAACAAGGAAGATGAGTGTTTTGCCAACAGTTTTATATGATCTGTTCTATATTTTCTTGGTAATTTATATTGTGAATAATTTGGGGCCTTTTAGTCGCTGTGCTGTAGGCAAGTTTTGCACACGGCGAATGAAACCCTTTCACCTCTGCACTGATGCTGCATAGACAATATATTTCTTAGGCCATTTGCATCTTGGCAACTTCCCACAACGACAATGCTGGGGGTTTGCTGCTGTAGCCGTACCATCATAATCTATTAACTGCAAAGCATTTGTTTGAATTGCAAATAGAACATCATGGTGTTAGGCTAGCTTCCTGCTAGGCTTCCACTCCTGGCTGACTTGACGTATTAATTATTTGTGAGTTATATCTTTGAGGTAAGTTGAGGTACAATGCCTGGGCTTGCACAACAGATTTCGATTATGTAAGATAATGAGGATTCACAGCTGGGCTCATCTAGTGTCTCTCATGTGGGAAATTCTTTGTTGTAACATACAGTCGTGTTTTTTTGAACTCTTATCAGATTGCAGTCACAAGCTTGTCCTGTACATTTGTAATCATTGGATCTGCCACCCTCCCATCCTATCCCATTAGCGTTGAATCTATTCCTCAAATCCCCTCATAGCCTAGCAACAATGCAAACACCTGGCTGCCGCAGCTTTCACAAGAGTCCTCTCCATTCCCAGCGAGCGTGTCCCGCGCACAGCATCGCTTCCTGACCTTTCCCCGCGCAGTCTGTTGACAAGCGCATCAGGCCTAGCACCTGGGCCAGTCATTCTAATCAGGGAGCCCGAGCTGTCCTGATGACGTCAGCTTGGACTGGCGCGGGCCAGTGGGACATTCTCGTGGCATTGGTGTGATTCTTTTCCTGAATTCAATCCAGGGACTTGGACATAGATAAACAAGAAGGACAACATCTTAAGCCAACTCGCATTAGACTGGAGTGTATCAATGTGAATAATATTTGAGCACTGATAGCCATGTGTTTGTTGCCCTTTAGCAAGTGCGTCTTCCATTCTTGGCAGAGTTTCATTGATACAAACACTTTACATTGCTACTATTTAATATAATAGACATTTTGCACAATCTGGTTTATTTACTCTGTCAGCCTCTTAAAGAGCCCTCATGATGGTATGCGAACTGTAATACAGTATGCAATGTAAAAAAGTAACAAGCACGTTAAGTGTGCTTTAAGGAGCCATATGTATTTTAATGTATATATCAAATCTACACATTACTTGTTTCTAGCAAATGTTTTTCCAAATCATTTCTGTTTGGTTATAATGACGCATCTCTACTAGATTACAGTTTGAACATCAGAAAGAAATGATTTAAGGGTTTTTATACATCATGATGTGGGAGTAGGTTTATTCATTAGCAGAATCATCTGTATATATAAGAATTTCTTTTATTTCCAGTTTAAAGCTAACTGGTTTGTTAGGCAGTCCGAAGCTTCTCTTTAAAGGAAGAGATGTCATTACCATCACACAATATCAAACATCCATACTATCACACATACCAGAATGCATTTGATAAATCTGATAAATGTTTTAACATTGATGAAACCGTTTTAAGAAGTCTTATTTTTCAAGCTTTCAAAAGTGCCTTAATTAAACAATCACCTGTATATTACTTGCATTACAGGATGATATAAATGTATTCATATCCCATTCTGTCTTCGAAAGCCCACCTGTGTTAAGATAGTAATCTAATAGCATTTTAGAGCCTGTATGCAGTTCCTGCCTCTAATTTGATCTTTGCTCGATTCCTTTGCAGGAGGGGGTGGGAACAGAAAAGGCAAGAGCAAGAAATGGAAACAGATGCTTCAGTTCCCTCACGTAAGCCTGTGCGAGGAGTTACGTCAAACTATAGGTACTCGCCTTATTTTTATCTCATACGCGACTTGTATAAGCTAATATATAAGTCACTCATGTCATATGAACAAATGTAGCAACAAAAAGAAGGCTGTTTTCATTAGATTCTTGTTCATTTTCATGGGGTCCTTATGTACTTCTTTTTATAAGATATAATATAAATCACAAGTGTTCCTACTAGAATGTGTCTGTGAATTTTCAGCTCAAATTACCCCACGGATCATTTATTATGCCCGTACTGTATAGGCCTCTTTTTGGGTGGAAGCCTAGGGCTGCCACTTTAATAGCTAACTAAACATAAATTGACAAGAAGAGGCTTATTCGACCAAGTGTTTATTAGTTGGTTAGTCGCAGAAATAAAACGTCAATGTCCGTGATAGACAAATTGTTGAAAGATTTAAGTAATCGCAACTTCTCGCAATGGTCTCTTGTGTATAGTCACAATATCAATAAAATGCTGGTTTTGTTAAATCTAAGATGCTTTCTGCCGTCTCAATTTCTGAGGACTGGGGTTTGTAACAAAAATTAAACTGTACTCGATCCATCTATATATAGATTATAGATTCCCGCCCACTTTCCAGAAGAGGGCTATAATTTTACAGCTTGCACATTGGTTACTCCGATAACAACAAACAATTCATCTGTTTGTTTTTGATTATCATAGCTCACTCTCATGTGAAGTTGCAGATCTTCCTCATCATGAAAAGTGTCTTCCAATGTTTTTTTTTTTTTAAATCTTTCTGATATTTGGTTTTCTAAGCACATATATGTCAAATTAGCTCACATAACTATGTCTGCGAGCATCTGAGAAACATCTTTTGGACACTATTAACACAACACAACCAAGTTTCGCCTACTCTTATTTTTTGCATATGCCTTAAGTGAGAATTATTTAAATGAAGGATATTGTGACGGAAGAAAACATTAGAGGGAGTTCAGAAACAGTGCTTAGTGTTATTAATACATTTGCAAATGTTTTTAATCTGGCATTGAAAAAAACGCAATATTACAAACTTAAGGAAGTTACAAATGTAAACAAGCATAATAGTTCAATAGACACCTTTGATCTGAAATCAGATTGCAGAGCAATATGCCAATATGCAAGGGAAAGCCAATCCTAAAATGATATTGTTTGCTTTTTAGAACGAAACAGTGAGCAATGCAGCTTTACCAGTTGACAACTGGCTCTTTTATTTAGACGTATTTAGCCATATTGCACTTTGCAATTTCTTCCATTCATATTATTACAAGTGAACCATCTTTGGCACCAAAAAGGTTTCATTGTAACAATTACAATTCAGTTGTTAATGAAAGTATCTTGATAATGTGTATTATCGCTGAGAGTTTTTTGCATTTGTTGTTGTCACGCAACACTATTTTGCTCCTTGTGGGTGGTATATTAGTTCATAAAAATTTACTTTTTCTATATTGCCCAAAATGCAAGTTATAATAAACTTAACCGGGATGTTGAGAATGTAGGTTGGCCACAGAGTTTCATGCCTTCGTCAGCAACAAAGTATACGGGTTAAATGTGCGACTGTTGTAGAGGAGAGGAAACTGTGGCTGGGCCAGAAAGAGGAAGTTAACTGTCATTTTTTTTATGTTTGTCACTTAACCCTTCTCAAGAAAAGAAAAAAAACTAACAAAAAACTATGAATTGTGCAGTTATCATCTTTGATTTCACACCAGCAAATGAAAACTAGATACATTTTGCAGATGAACTGTAAATTAAGCCATTTAGATTATTTACATTAGGCCTGTGTGCACCTTGTAATCAACTTTTGCTGAATCAGTTTCCTTTAGAAATCACATAGATGTTCTTACCAAATCTACTGTTGCAATCTGCATCTGAATATTCTCCCCACTTCTACACCTCCTAAATCTGTCGGTTCAATATTAAAGGAAATGTACAATTCAAATAGATCTGATGTGACTAAAACAAAAACTGTTATTTAGATTTGTCTTTTCACAGCTCGGATTGTGGCAGTAACGTCAGCGATAGAACAGTGTTGTTGCACGATGGTTGTGGATGAAACTTGAGGTGTTGCATAACACCCCTTAACTTCCTGACCATTGCTGATGTGATCTTGAGCATGTGCAATGCCAGGGAACTGTGGTATTTCCCTCCATTCTCAAAACAAAAACTTCTCTTCATATCTAAATAAAATAAATCTAAAATGCTCAGATAGGTGCGGCAACTAGATGTTTGTATTTGCTTTTGAAAATGTAAGTGTTTCATGGCTGTGCAATAGTGTGTGACCGTTCTAGGACGTTGAGTGTGGTTTTCATTATCATTCATGGTTGTAACGAACAGTGTGGGATGAGTTACTTTTTAGATTTACTACTACTTAGGCTTAGGGTGTGAACCATCTTCTAAGTCTTGTGTATTATCTAAGCAAAGCTGCAATAATAGTGAGATTTTCTTTGTAAATGCCATAAAAGTCATGCACAGTGGACGTACAAAAAAAAAGTCCCTATTAGTTTAAATCCAATCATATAATTTCCTCTAAATTTGGAGCCTAATGTCACCAGATTCTGCAGCTGAGTTGTGGTTTAGATGGGAATCAGCTGTGAGCCGCCCCAGTGTCTACTCTGGGAAAGCATTGATTCTTGATGCTGAAGAAAGCTTCCTCTGTTTCCCATTATCCAGTTGTATTAGCATAATACCTGACTTAACCAGAGTTCATTGGTGAAACTGGTTCAAAAGGAAACAGTCCTAAGAATATTAACCAACTTCACTTGAGCAGGAAGTGAAACACTTGTGTGTGTGTGTGTGTGTGCACTACTGTGCCCATTGCACATCTCAACGTTGTGCTCACTTACTTCCTGTTTCCTTTGTTATAGTTACTGTCTCAAGCTGTTCCAGCCATTTTTTTTTTATATTATTGCAATAATTATGACTGACCAATGCCATAACACTTTTGTGAATAATCCCATTTCCCATCAAACTGTGGTGCCTCGTTAGTTTTATGAGAATCACACTGGCTTCGCCGTAGGTGTATGAAGCAGGAACTTAAGTGCGAAACCACAAATAAGGTTCCAAACAATATAAACATTGAAAATGCTTAAAAGGACACTAAAAAAGAGCTAAAGAAATGAAGGTCCCCCTGTAGGCATCTGATTATTTTAAACCTTTCACGCCTTGGGTGTTCACAACTCATTCAATAATACCCCTTTTTATCATTTGACATCATGTCTTGCCACATTGCTTCTAGGGAGGCTAAAGATCAGGGTGAATTAAGTTTTCTTCACTTTGTCAGCAGTGTTACAGTATATAAAATGTTTCTTATGAATAAGTCTGCGTCTAAATAACTATGCTTTCTCTTATAGTTTTCATGTTTGATAATATGTAACAGTGAACTGCGACAAAGTAAGCTACATGATGTACATTCATATTCCAATTGTCAAAACAACCTCATAAACAAAATATCATGAATGACCATTTATTATCATGAAGAATCAATCGTTTGTACAGTTTCAACGATGCAACCGAATTGAACTTGTGTTATGTAGTATTCATAATGCACATTGTTTTAAAGGAAAAAATGTTGCCTTTGCAGCGTTTTAGTGTTTCATAACGATTTTCATATTTTTCATTTTATGCGAGGTGCTAAGTTCACAGCAGTGACAGAAAGGAACTATTACATTAAAGGTGCAGTAAGTGATTTCTGAGAAATCCTGTTGATGTTTGAAATCACCAAAATAAGTACACCACTATCCAAAATGGTCTTATTTGCCCCGCCCCGAAATTCATTAACATGCTATGCAACAGAGGCACCTCCACTATCAAAAGCCCATTACTGCAGTTGGAACCAGCTTCAAGAAGAGCTCAGATGTGCTAAAACATTAGCCACATTTAAATTCAGACTCAAAACTCATCATTTACCGAATGAGCACTGTGCTGTGTCCGAACTGCTTGCACTGTATTTCATGTATTAACATTTTTAACTGTTTTATTTTCATTTTAAATCAGCTCAGAGGTAGTAAAAAAGAACTTGATTTAAACTATATGACTCGAATCCTGAAGCCTTTCCTGGAAATTTGTATTCTCCCCATAATAAACTGCAAACTGGTATTCAGGTCTTGCTTTATTCAGTGCTTATGTTTATGATTCTGTCCTGAAGGATAAAAACAAGTCCTGTTGTACTGCTTTTTCTTGTTTCACATGGAAATATATCATTATGGAAGTAAAGTTGTTTGACTAATTGTTGAAATCCTTTGAAATTTTTACAATACCAATCACAACTACATATAAACATGATTGAACAGTGCAGCTAGATACTAAGATTCAAAGACCATTTTTTCGCGTCTTTATGCAAGACTGTTTCCACGCTTGTTCAGTCTTGTCTAATTGTTGTGCTTGAAATCTATTGGTTTTCTCATGAAAAAGGTCATATGGGAAAGCCTTTGGAATTTTTCACCCAGTTGTGTCAGATTGTGATGACAGACCCAAAGGGAATTGAGAAAACATGTCTGCATTGGATTTTGTCAAAGGTCATGTTTCAATTGTATATAGCAGTAAGTGTCTAGGTTCTTGTCATTTGATTCTTAAGCTTAAAGGTGTCTACATGGTGCTTTAGACCAGACTACATCAGATTTTTAGATGCCTTTCACTGTATTAAAACAGCCGCTTTGGTTGGCACCTCAGGAAGCTCTCAGATTTCCTGTTTAAATGCAAGAAACCTTCATGACAAATGACAACATGCCCAGAAGCACACTCTAATCCACCCAGACATCTTGGGTTTTTACTTTCTCTGCACACAGTCAGGAAGGCTAACTGATTTTCACTTCTGACAAAAACAAACCGGCTCAACACGCATCCATGCCACGGCACATATTCCAAACAGTCATTATGGGGCCCATGGTTTCCATGTCAGGCTTCAGTGGGCTTTTGTCTACATGGCTTTTGTGAGCCACCCTGCAACTGTTAATGAGCCTTTCAGGTTTATGACATTGACTGTATGTTTTCTTGGTTGTATATTTGACTTTGTTATCACAGAATTGCCCCACTAGCTAAACAATGACAAATGAAAATCTAATATCACCCAGTGCTCTTGGAGTTTTTAGCATGGTGTTGATCTTGTAGTTCTGTCAATTATCACAGACTCTGGTGCAATATATTTATATATATATATATATATAT
>JAUCMS010000048.1:10503008-10523522 GCA_032357445.1 Enteromius radiatus
GGGGAGAGGGGAGTCTGGGCGTCCCTTCTTAGACTGCTGCCCCCGCGACCCGGCCCCGGATGAAGCGGAAGAAGAAGTATTTTAAATTGTTTTTATATAGGTAAAACAGCTGTGTAAAAATGTACTTTATAAAAGATGCACAATTTAAATTTTTCTTTGTGGGGATAGTGTAAGTGTAAGATTTTTGTCTATCTTTTGGAAAATGCAGTTTTCAAAATTATTATTTTTTTATTTTTTTACCCGTAGATGGCTGCAGAGCTCCGGTATTGGCTTTTGGTTAACTGAAAGATATCTTTTCACAAGTTTTCTTTTTTCAGTTGGAATAATATCTACATATTATGAAATCACAATTATAACCATAAAATTACTTTTTGTCGAAGTTTAGCACTTTTTAGCACTCTTGTTCAGGTATTAGTCCTAACCTTGCATCTCAGGAAACTGACTCTGTTTCTATGGCAAACCGGAGATTCTGCTAGTGCTAGCAGCTGAAGTGAGATGACGATTTTATCAATTGATGACTGGATATTTTATTTAGAAGACAAGACGTCTTCGGCCATGTTGTGCATTGCACCTTCTCTCTTTGATAGTAATATGTTTGCACCGACATGGCATATCAAAAGTTCATATCTAAAAGGTTCTGTCTTGACCTTTAAGTTCCAGTTCTGAATAGCATTCCACACTGTTTATATCACTGTGCTGCCTGTGTTTGTGTGTTCCGAGACAGACTGTCAGCCTGCTTATTTTTCAGTGACAATATCTGCAGGTTACATCAATACACCAGAAGGGCTTGATGAGTGAGTCATTTCAATGAATCGTTCGGTTCTTGCATAATTCTGTTGTGACTTTGTCTGAACTATTTTCTATGGTGGAGCAAAAACAGACAAAAATAACTCACAATGTCTTGGAAAAGTCTTGGATGTTATTAATTAAAACTTAATATAAATGGATTTGAGCCATTTCGTTCGTAGACCGTTCGTTCGCGCCATCCACTGACATCCAGAGCGTGCAATTTCTTCTGCGTGGGAGAAGACAACTAATTTCGTAGTGTTTATGTGTCACCAAAGGCTTAGGAGTCGTTCACAAGCTCTTTATTTTCAATGGAGCCACGCAGTTTAAAATCCAAAGCATAAATGTTTTGGAAACTGTCTGACATAGCCTTCATGGTTGCCTGGTAACAGTAGACGCTACAGAAGCACGAGCGCCAAAGCGCTTTGAAATTGGTGGGACACGCCTCGCGTTTCCACGTGTTTTTACACGCTTCAGGTGAACGTACCCTTAAAGGTGCTCTATGCGATGTTGCAGGATTTTAGCGCGATTTCATTTTTATCTCAAACAGTATGCATAATCCATTGATCGTCTTGCTGTCTGCCCTCTGAATACATTGGGAAAAAACCTGGTCTCGAAAGACAACACAGAGGCTGCAATACCAAAATAAAGAATAGGGGCAAAGTTTTTTTATTTTTATTTTTATTTTTATTTATACATGTTAGCTTGATGTTAGCTCTGTAGCTATCAGAAGCATGACTCCTAAACCATTGAGGTGTTTTGTTGTGGAATGAATTAATGAACATAGCAGTCATTTACCCCCGACATCTGAGTGACTGAAGATGCGAAAGATTAACGTTACGTTTGGTTCTGAAGGGAAACGCGCCCTTGATCAACCGAAATGCGTTTATGTTCACGCGAATCATTCATGATCCAGCCTCACCTACAGAAGCAGTGAGTATAATCTCTTTTAATGAATCTTTGCAAATCGCCTTTCCTAATAATGTGCTAATTAGCAAGTTTCTCTATGAAGGGGCGGGGTCAGCGGAGCACGTGAAGATTTAAAGGGGAAGTACACAGAACAGAGTGATTTCTAAAGAGCTGTTTTTGACAGGGCGTTTTTTAAACATCTTTGAGAAATTTTAAAGCAATCTATATTACAAACGTTCCATTAAGATCCTAAAGAATCATATTAGCTTGTGGAAAATTGCTTTTGCCTATAGTATAGTTATACTATACTATAGTAGGTATAGTTCATCCAAAAATGTAATTTATGTAATCATTTCTCACCCTTTTGTCATTCCAAACCTGTATGGCTTTTGTAGAACATAAAACAAGGTATTTTGAAAAATGTTACAAGTGTTTTGGGGGTATAAGTTAATGGTCACCATTAACATTCTTTTTTTTTAACCACAAAACAAAGAAACTCATTGGTTTAGAACTGTGAAGGTGACTAAATGTTGACAATCCTAACTATCCCAGAAAATGAGTGTAATAGACAGACCGAACCAAACTGGACTCTAATGGGCCGCTACTGCACACCACTCGAATGCCTGATAGTAATGGTGTCTTTAAATTTTTGATACCCTTCTTTTTTTACGTCAGATGGGCAGATAAACAGCAGATGGGCTTCATCTGATCACTCAATACCTTGATATCCAATCCTAATGAAAGGTAATGTCACTTTTATTATGCAGCACGCTAGTCTCAGTTCAACCTCATTACACACAGCTCAAATCGTGAGTGCCATTTTCTGTTAGACCATCTCCTGTTGGGCTGAGGCTGCTCATGGCTGCAAACCATCCATGCACGTCCACGTTCCCTTGCACCTCGCTCTCCTCTCCACTCTTTCCCTCTGTTGCTGGGCAACGATCTTTAAGAGGGATTTAAAAGAAATAAATAATGCTGCAAATAGACTCCTCTGGATTTTTTAACATTTGGAGAAGAGTGAAACTGAGCCCATCACACACCGTCTGTGAGGTGTAGACATGGCATCTGGCTCAAGGGCCTTTAGCGAGAACACGGAGGGAGGGAGGGGGGATTGTAGATGATGAGATGTTTGAAAAGCATTCTGCTGTACCTAAGCAAGGTTGTCCTAGTAAACATGAAGTACTGAGGCACAGCTATTACAAAAGTTGGGAACTACATGTTTAAGGCTCTGATAACTTTAGGAATGGATGTCTAGGCCAATTAGAATTTTTCTCTGAAATCTTAGGCCACTTGGACTCCAAGAAGTAGCCATTTATAATACCTGCTCCAAAAAATGTATTATTATTATCCACAATATCACTGTCCCCTGTGTAAAAAACAGCATATGGTAGGTATGTTTTGATGCTGGTTTGATCTGGTTTAAGCATAAACCAGCATCCCAGTTTCAAAACATATCTAACCAGCACATTCTGTTTTGTCAACAGGGCCTAGATCCTTAAAATAAAATTTCCAGTTATTATTTTGTAGCAATGCTAGCTTTTTGTTGTGATATATTCCTTGTGTTCCTCATTTGTAAATTGCTTGGATATATGTCTCTGCTACATTAATTATGTTTGCACAAATGCTAATATAGCAAGCTGATTGACTAGCATTATGCTAGATAATAAGTAATAGGCTAATTATCTCACTGTGTTGTGTAATTTAAAATAAAAAACAACAACTAGTAGTAGCAGCAGTTGTTGAAGCCTTAGTTTACCCAAAAAGGAAATTTCTGTCATTAATTATTAACCCTTGTGTTGTTCCATAAGACCTTTGTTCATCTTCACAAGACAAATTAAGATATTTTTAAGCCATCTGTCCCTCCATAGACAGCAATACAACTGAAATGATCCCAGTTCCAAAAACATGGTAAAAAGTCCATGTGACAACAGCGGATCAACTACAGTTTGTGACGATATGCGAATATTTTTTTGCGCAAAGAAAACAAAAATAACATTATATACTCATCCATTCTTCTCATATGACTTACGTCTTCTGCCACCTTAGAGAACATTACTGCGTAAGCAGTCACTCTTTTTCACCTGTGTTTCTGGATTTGGGATCATTTCAGTTTGCTGTCTATGGAGGGACAGATGACAATCTGATGTCATCAAAAATATCTTCGTTTGTGTTCCAAAGATGAACAAAGGTCTTATGGTTTTGGAACGACATGAGGGTGAATAATTAATGACAGATGTTCATCTAGGAACAGGCTACTTGTAATTTGAGGAACATAGCCTAAGTGATCTTTTTACACAGATTATTTGATGTAACCTGATGGGATAAATTTTCTTTTAAAATGAAGCATGTAACATGACGTGAACTAAAAAAATGAGCTGAATCCAATTGCAAAGATAATTTTTGGGAATAGAAAGAGGAAACTGGCAGTAATAATATTAAAGGGTTATTCCACCCCAAAATGAAAATTTTGTCATCAATCACTTACCCCATGTTGTTCCAAACCTGTAAAATCTATGTTTTTCTTCGGAACACAATTGAAGTTATTTTAGATGAAACTTGTCTCATTGACTGAGTTTATTCATGTCATCTTTACCATATAATCCAGACTGTTTCATAAATCGATATTTCCTTTAATATGATAATGATGTTCTTGGAAAAGATCTTTCCCAGAAGTGATGTTGTGATTAGTTTGTCCTTAAATGTGAGCAAAATTATAAAACACATACAAAGATGACAAGAAACTTTGTTGTGGCTTCATTAAACATGTTGATACAGAGTTCAATCTACTTCAGTCTCTTAAAGTCCTGGGCTAGGTTCTTCATGACATGTGGATAAATGTATTTTAAATAGACAAGACAAATTAAACACCACCTTTAATTAGAAACTGGGCGGTTTGTAGTCACTAGGGAATTATAGATTGTACTTGAAGAGTATTAGGGTATCCATCTGTAAGATGAAGCTAAAAGAAAGTGGGTCATTTAGAACAACAAAGACCCTAAACACAAGACTGCAGCTGAATGGCTGTTTTGTAACACAAAGTTAAAGTACTGTAAGCATGAACTAAAGCAAACAGTCAACAGCTCAACAGGGCATAAAAATGCACTTTACTCTGAATGAAACAATCAAACAGATTATACAAACACTTTTTAGATCTTGCCGCATCCCCCTCATTTTTACAACTACTAGTGTGTACAAAACAGAATAGTAATGTTTATTTGCCCTTAAAAAGACCCTCATGTTTACAGTGTATTTATTTACACTGTGGGGGTGGAAAAGCCATAGGGAAAAAGGAACTGGTCGTTTTCTGCCATTTCCTGAAACAAATTCAATGCAGTGAAACTTTAAAAATACAGTAAAAAAAAAAAATTAATTAATGCGTTAAATAGATCAAAAGTGACATTAAAGACATTTATGTTAACAGATTTCTATTTCAAATAAAAGATGGCCTGAAAATTATTAATAAACTATAGGAAATATCCCTCAGGTTACTCAGGTTACAGCCAGACATTGGGAACTTTGTAAATTATAGACCAATAAATAACCCATCTACTAAACTCTCTACAACTCTTAATTATAATTTACAGGTTTTACTTCACAAGTTAATCATGTGCCCCTTTCTAAGAGAATGAAACCATTTTGTCTCCTTAGGAATCAAGGTTAGGTCAGGCTGTCTAAATTATTCTGAAGTCATGTTCCTGTGATATGTGTCGCAGGCTTATTTTTCACTCTCATCTGAGGACTACGCTCGTGCAAAATCTCTGTGAATATTGCTAAAGAAGAGAGTGAAAAACGCAAGCAGGCCTTTGTGACGAGGACATTTTTGCTGTTACTCATTTGACAATGACTCTCGTTGTCTCAAGTGTGTGAGTCAGTGTGTCACTGATCGTATCTGTATTGTGAGGAAGGGTGAATTGTGTCACACTGTAAGTCTGCTGGCATGGGATCCGTCACACAGAACGTCTGTGGGTCAATTCCCGTCGTTGAGGGCACACCACACGAGGCAGAAAGAGGTCAGCCAATCAGAAAGAGTGACCTTTTGCCCCTTTCAAGATCACGGTGTCATTTTTTTTTCTAAATCACTTACCCCATTCGGAATGAATGACATTGCCTGTCTCCTGTGGGATAATGCAGGAAAGTGACTCAAACTTTAAGCCCTGGTGAGTAAATAGTATGTGGTAAATAGAACCTCTACCACTTTATTTCTCTACATCACATAATAATTAGAAACATATATTATACATTTACATGATTCATCATTATTCAAAGAGTTAGTTCACAGAAAATATAAAAATTCTCTCCTCATTTACTCACCCTCATTTCATTCCAAACACTTCCATTCATTTTTGTTTGTTCTAATATTAGCTCATATACATGACATCTACATGATAATGATTTTTATGCTTTAAAAAGTACATAAAGTCATTGTTTATGTAATCTGAGTGTTTTATAAAGACCATTTTTAACAGATTTGCGAGTTTGAGTTTGGGTTGCCATTTTATTGTAGACCTGGCGACCCTAGTGTTGTTTATTCTGACAACTGTAATTTAAAAGATTTAAAATGGCAATAAAAAACTGTTTAGAAAGTTGCCTATATTAGAGGATTTTAAGTGGTGATGATATATAATATATATAATTCTGAAAGTGAATACAAAAGGTAAGTAATATTTGTCATATTTGAAACACATGAATAGAAACTGGTACACTATTTTCACTGCCTTATTTGTATTCATTTAAGTGCTAGAGAGATGCAAAATCATTGGTGAGTAAATTTCCCTCTCCACCTTCTGTGAAGTGAGGTATTGATGTTCCCGTATTCCCTATGCCATTTGCGGTGCCCTTCAAACTGAGTATATTTGCTCCCTTTAGATTGACTTCTCACTTAAGATGCAGAATATCTTGTGAAGTCCACTTTGCGGGGCTCTTACAGTTAAATGAGACACACCTTGCGACTTGGCTACTAGTGCAATACTAAAATATTGCATCTTTAGCACAAGGAAGGCTCCTATAAGGACAGAACAGAGATATGCTGGTAAAGTGATAAAAATTTATAAGAGTAATTGCTTAGTTATGAAAATGTTTCCATGTTTCTGCTCTCTTAAGAAAATGCTCATAGCTGAAGGTTGATGTCTGTAAACTGCTTTGCACAGAATGTATGTGATGCCTGAAAATCAAAAGCAAAACATGACTCTCTGATGTGTTTTATTTGTCTACAGGGCCAGCAAGGAAAGAGGCTGTTGTTGATGAAAACAAAGATCACTTCAAGGAGGTTTTGCCCAAGACTTTCAAAAATGAACACAGGCATTGATGTGTCCACAGCATACCAGAATTATTTAAATAAAGTGAGAAGTGTGTAGAGAGACTAGATCTAAAATTAAACACAGACATTACTCTCAGGCAAATAACAAAGCCAATCAAACAGCATTTTGTGCATGGTACTAATACAATGTCCATTGTCTGTCAGCGGGAATAAGTGATTGTGATTCACATTGTAGAACTTTATGATTCACATCTGAGCTTTATAAATTAACAATTGGAAAAAAATCTTAAGTAATAAAGGCTCCTGTTGCAATCAGTTTTCCAGCCCTGGAGGAACCCCATCACTAATATCCAAAATATGTTTAATCAAACACACCCAAATAAACGTATTAGAAACTCCAAACCCTGAAATGGATGAGTCAGTCAAGGGAGGATCCAAAACGTGTAGGCTCTACTGTTGGGGCACCCCCAGGAACAGGATTAGAAAACATCGCTACAGAATGTTTTGAGCATAATTCTATGATTTTCAAAATGTTTTAAGCTTATTCCCTCCTATACAGAATGGTATTGAGCAAGCTCTCGTCTCTGCAAAACGTCCTTGAACATGTTCTCTCCTATATTCTCTTGAGCGTGTTCTTTTCTGTACAGAATGTTTGCGTATACTACCTCTCCAATAAAGAATGTTCTTGAGCATTGTTTGTTCCTCTACAGGAGTTTCTTGAGCATGTTCTTGTACGCAAAATATTCTTGAGCATGTTCTCTCCTACCCAATCATGAAAGTGCGTATAAATTGTATGCCAAATAAAATGGAAAACTCGCGGTACTTCGCAAAAATGGCGAAGTATACGCGATGGGTAGGATTAGGGTTGTGGGGGATAGATCCATTTTTGCGTAACAATACTACGAGTTTTTGTTTTTATTTGGCGTACTCTCCCTGGTAAAATACTTGAGCATATTCTTTCTTATGCAGGATGCTCGAGCATGTTCTTTCCATGCATAATGATTTTGAACATATTTCCAATACAGGCCATGCTCATTTCTATGCAAAGGTTTCTTGCACATTTACTATATTCAAAAACTTTTTGGTTACTGAAACATAGGCCTATATCTTACACGAACCGGCCATGTGAAAACTTTATGTTTAAAAATGATTAAGGAGCCTTAAATAATCACACCAGCAACAATCGGAAAGATTACTGATCTCATTAAACACCCAACAAACAAGCCTATTCAGACAAGATCGTGCCACTTCGATCGCTTTGTTCTACAAACAGTTAAAAAGGAGGAGCGATCATGTCAGTTGTTTGGAGAACCGTTATTCTCAATTTGATGCACAGAGTCCTCGTGACAGCAGCAGCGCATCGCGCGCGGAGTGCCAATGTGGGTGTTTCATGACGCGCGCGCGTCAATTACAGGTGTCCATTAACCACCGCGCGCATCACGACCTCGAGGAATGACGCGGAACTCGAATCGCTTTCTGTTTATCCAGGTAAACGTTATTGAAGACACGAAAGAACAGGTCTGCTGTTAACATTCTGTGCCACTGACAACTACCGCAACTTTATTTGGATTTAGTCACGTCCAGTCCATTGAAACGGTGTCACGCGTCTGAAAATGAACTCATCGTGACTGCAAGACGCTTATCATGTAAGTACGAGCTTATAATGCATATGAATTTGTTTGAAATCACGAACATGTAATCTATAGGTGAAAAAAGCAAATGCAGTATACGCCTAATAAAAGCTCAGTGGTGATGCAGACAGATTGCCATTTCCAATTGCGCACATTTTTCCATAAATATCACCCACCTGAGAGACTGCACATCACTGTATATTAAATGACGGTTATAACTGCATTGTTGTAACTATTTATAGAGTAGTTTATTTGGAGATATAAGCGTACCAAAGATTAAATACGCGGGTTTAATGCTGTAAATAAATTTACACCACAGTCCTCTTATTTTTTGTTAAATGTATTTGGGTATCTCATAAACATTACATAATTTTAATCATTCTAGTATTTATTTATTCATTTAATGTAGCCTATTTTTAAGACCCACACAATAATATACAGTGCATTATTCGTTTACATCAATGTGATTATAGGGGACATTATTGAGGTTAGGCAAAGTCACATTTCTTCTTCAGTTAAGTAAGAGGCGATGACAGCCTTCTCCAAAAAACAAAAAAAACAAAACAGTGTATAATACTCTGACCATTCCTGTAAACTGCATGCCTACCAAGGTAGGTAGTTATGCCATACAAAACTGACACTAAATCAGAAATTGGGGGTTTCACAGATTTTAGGAATCAGTCTATTATTTATTAACTAATGCTTGTCTCTAGTGCAGCTGTGATAGTTCTTTCAGGTAATCTATAGGTTATGTCCTCCATAGAGGACATAACTGAATCAATTTTAAAGCAATATGTTGATGCAGTCAGAAATGGAGGACCACTTGCAGTAGGAACACCAAAAAGAAAATGCCCAGGACAAAGATTTAATTTATTTCCTCAAGGTCACCAAGATCCTATTTGGATACAGCAGATCATTTGACTAGATCAGAGCTGGTTATGTAAGTTGTCTTAATCGTAAATTTGATAAAATAGCATATTTGTGTGTCGGCAGTTGAGAGCTATACGAAGAGGTGTCATGTTAAAAAGTCATTAATGTTCCAGCGTCGCAAAATACATTAGTCAATGAAAATGCATGCTGTTAACTTAACAATATTTGTGGAAAGCTATGTGTACTCCCACTCTCTCAATGTACGAAACTGATACTTACCCCCTAAAGTCATTGTGCGAGTTGTGCTTGAACAGCTGAGGTTAATTATGAAATGGGTCATTGTGTGTGAAATATTAAAGGTCTGTGTTTTGAAAATATGACAAGTTCATAACTTATGACGGTTGCCCCCTTCTATGTTCTTTCCCTTTGTTGAGCAGCGTGACTGCCGATGTCCTCTGGAGATCTGAAGAGCCCTGATCTGCTCAGCAGAGGATCACAACACAGGAGGAGACCCAGGCACTGTGAGACTTTAGCATTCTCTCATTGCACCAGCTGTCAGGAAAGGAGCATCTGCAGATATTCCATTTTTCTTGTGAAAAAAGTGCCTGTTCAGTTTCCCTTTTGCATTATATCGGAAATCTTGCGTTTTCATGGAAGACAATTCAAACTGACCTCTGGTTAACTTTGAGAAAATGAATTCAGCAAACACTTGGGTAGACTCTTAATGGTTTTAAACTTCAGCATTTGTAGAAATATGGTAGCTATGAGACTTGGTGAGTGAACCCCACAACGCAATCAGACTTTAAATCTTCCCACTGGATCCTGGAGGGCCCAAACCTCATCAAGGTGATAATCATGGTGATGTCGCAGGGCACCTATACGTTTCTGGCGTGCTTTGCCGGCTTCTGGCTGATCTGGGCTCTCATTGTCATGCTTTGCTGCTTTTGCAGCTTCGCCCAGCGTAAGCTGAAGCGCAGACGTGAAGAGAGGCTGAGGGAACAGTGCCTGCGGGCTCTGGAGATGGAGCCTCTGGAGTGCACTGGAGGGGGATTTCCTCCCAGGGAGCCCCCTCAGTTCTGCCCACCCATTCAAATGATGTCTCCACAGCTGCCTGTTACACATACTCTCCCTCAGGCAAACTGGACTGTCCCTGAAGGTAGGATGTTTCAACAAGTTTAATCATCCAATGCATTTTTGTCTGCAGTCAGGAATATGGGGACTGTTGAAATTGTGAATTACATTCGTACAACCATATTTTCAGAGGATGCCATGCCTTTAAAGATTACATTAAATCAATATTTGAGGTTTATAACTTACAGTAGGTCTATTGACAAATGAACCTGTAGCAGCACATCGGTAAATACAACCCAAAATAAGACTAGACCTTTGATATGACGAATGTTTCAACATGTCCTTCTCCAGCTTCTGGTTCCCGGTTAGTAGTAAATATTCTTTTACATTAATGTCTCCTTGGCCAATTATTCCTATAATTCCTAAATTCTACATCTTTCTAATATGCAATTTCTCATAGTAATGAATCTGTAAGAACACATTTGTAATCATCTTTTTTGACTCTTTCCCCTATTTGAGATTTTAAGCTACGTCCCTTAAACGTGGCACGGTCCCTTAGACTGTTTTGACTTAATCAGACATAACCTGAGTAAAATTCCTATAGTCTTTAACGATGCTATATAGGCTAGATGTACATAGAAGTACATAATGCCTTTACAACCTTAAATGAACTTGGTGATCTTCCCAATCTAATCATCTTTTATAGACATCTTTTATAATCCAGTAACTAAACCCAGGATGCTACACCTTTATTACCCTCTATTAATACATTAAGCATGCTGTGTTTCAAACAACAACAACCGTCCATCTTGAGCTGTACCACTAAAAACACCTCACACACTGAGGGCAGGCTGAGCTGCATTCTTTCATGTATGATATGGTAACAGAGTCTTGTGTGGGTGTTGTGTAGGCAGACGAGCACAGCACTGAGCTAGCAGCATTAGAGCCGGCTAATCATGTGCTTTGGCAGACAGGCAGACTGCCAGAGTTGGTGGATCCCTGGCCACGGGTGAAGAATGTCCCTTTAAACCTGTGCCAAACACACAGGATGGATGACCACACATTAAAACGAGGTCTGAGTAATAAGTCAGCTCACAAAAGAGTACGAGTCAGAAAGAATTGTGCTCTTTAAAGAGACTTTGTATCACTTTACAACAACAGGCTCGTTATGTCCCCTGTGACGCCTTGGGCACCATATGAGAAAATTATATTTGTTATAATCTAAAGATTTTAAAAGTCTGCAGTGAGTTTTAATATACTGTTTTAATATTAGGTGCTGTATAATTCAAGTCACCATCTATAAATTTATCCCAAAGAATATGAATATACTCTAAATCACCATCAGGAGTGTCACTATAAAGGACCTCTATGCTATAACAGTGTTTTTGAGAATGAAAGATAAATGTAGTTTTTGTAAATGTTATATACAGGTTATATGTTATATGCTGAACACTATAGAGTGTCTAGAATTGACCTATTATTTAGTTAGTAGTACTGGCTAAGAAACATTTGTAACTAACTCGGTTCTGTTTGTGCTTTGAACATCTAAAACACTAGGTATGAAACCCTTGCTGAATTTGTAGAAGACAAAAAAAAAATACAAATTGGCCATTATACACTAAAGAACTGAGGATCACACATACATTCAAGTCGTTCTGAACACAACAAACTCACATACTGTAGAAATGTGCCTTGTTGCTAGGAGACAAATGAAAACAATGTGTGTTCTAAAATCGGCTCAAAATATCAAACATGTTTTGATATCGTCTGACTTCAAGGAATCATGGTCTAAAGCTAAAAAAGGCTGTGCACATAATGAAATCTCTCAACATTTGACTAAAATCTGCAGACTGACTTTGACTTTACAGTCACCTTGAAATCATAAATGCATTATGTGATTTTTCTTTTGTAAGCTGTGTACATCTTTTAGAAAACAAAAAGGGTTTTTCTATCTACAGAAGTCAATGGAACGCAAAAACCTTGAAGCTCAATATCTCAAATATGCTTAGAATGAAGATAGATCCTTAGAATTTCAAAGTGGCATTTTGCATTGATGCACCAAAACTCCAAATTTGGGCAAAAATGTATTCCACCTTTTAGTTTGGCAATACCCTTGAAACCACCTCAAATTCCCTACTAGCAGCATAGCAATGTGCTATCTATCCAGAACACCCTATCAATCCTCTTGCAACCACAAAAAATGCACCTGCTAACAACCACTAAGAACCTTTTTGTGCGTTTTAGCATATGGAGTTTTGCATGTGCCAGCACCATTTGCATTGTCTTGATTGAATGTCAAAATTAGTTGTTTTTTTTCGCAAGTTGGGTTTGCAATGCAGTTTAAGCTCTGCTTTCAATTGCTGCAGTCCTATGTCAGAACACATGATAATTAAGAACAGCCTTTAAGCTAAAGTGCTTCCACATGGCAATGCTAGCCCCTAGGACTCAAAAGATAATTTTTTTTTAGGTTGGCTTTCATCTTCCATTCTGGTGAAAGCACAGATGATAGGGGTAAAACACTGCCTAGACGCAGCCAAACACATTCTTATCTCTGACTTCAATATGTTGGTTTATCAGTTCCCTCCACAGGAGAAAATCTATCCAAGCTTTCATCCAGGAGTGAGAGGTGACCTTGGACGTAATGATAAAAGCTTCAGTTCTTCCACCCTCTCCAGATAAAATATACAGATTCCTCATTTATGTTGTCTAATGTTCTCTGATAACTTCATGCAGAGTTTTTTTATCTGATAAGTTGTGTTATTGCATATATTTAATGATGTCTGGGCTGACAATATCTTGGGGTCAGAGGTACATTTAGTGCTGCTTGTAGTGTACTTGTTGTTCTTTAGTGAACCTTATGTTTTTCTCAGCAGACACAGATGTCTTTGGAAAACCTCCCTGCTATGAAGAGGCCGTGTTGATGGAGGACCCACCGCCTCCTTACAGTGAGGTTCTGGCAGACCCCAGGGGAGGAACTTACACCAAACCTTCATCCAGGTCCTCCAGAGAGCACCAGGAGACTGAGACCAGCAAGATGCCACCCATGACCGTGTTTCCAGAACGTGGCTACTCCTCCCTAATACGCCTACCTTCAGTCAGACACTGGGACTCACTGGGACACCTCCTGTCCACCATGGACCTTAACCACAACAACCTGCCGGTTGAGCCTCAAGCCTCTGCCATCACCACCATGCCTCGTGAGGGCCGGACTCACACAGACTTGGGCTTGCGGGGACTCCGTGGTCTGGATCAACACTATGGCTTGCCCACAGCATTTCCTCTTTTGGGTCGGAGCACAGCGGTATGAGACCACAAAAATAGACCTCCGGACCATTTCCTGAGATGAATACTCAATGCTGAGTCATATGAGGTCTGAAGAGTCTACCAGAGGCATTTCAAACTCTGCCTTTTGGGGGCCGCGTCAGTTCAGGATGATTCAGCTTTGTTCAGAGGGTTCATTTGCAGATCCATCATACTCGCTTTTCTCTCTCGTCCTCCTCCTTGCTCTCCGTGGCATCTCAGCCTGATGCAGAGCAGCAGCTATTATGTGAATGCTGTTGCCATGGCTCCCGGGAGCTGTCTGCAGCCCACCAACACCTCGCCCCTCACATCATCTCTTCTTTCCTTTCTCATCTGCGGCTGACTGATATAATACAAATGACATTTCAAACCCTGTCTTTGTGACATGGGGTAAAATACAGAAGTGCGACATGGTGAAATGACAGTGGTAGGTCCGTACTGTAGCTACACAATGCTGCTCAGCTGTACAAAAATATTGTTTCATAAACTGGGAAACAATAGCTGGCATCTCTTTCTGGATTTTCTGCCAGTTCTTTTCTCGAGAAGGAGCCTGAACTTTGGGGGTGGAAGGAAAAGCTTCAAAGTAATCACAAATCTTAAGAAGGAAGTTGGCTGCAATTTTTGAAACATGTCTGTAGTGTCCATTGGAAAAAAAGTTGTCTCTCACAGCTTAAAGGGGTCATGAACTGCCGTTTTTATTATTTTGCACTGTTCTCTGAAGTCCCTCAAGATTTTTTCATATCCCATCATAATTTAGATGTTAATTGGCTATTTTCTGTCAGGTTTTTAGTGTAGTGAGTGTAGATTCGTAAGTAAAAACCCACTGCTATGATAGGCTAGCGGTTGTGTATGTTTGACAGTGCATTCTTCATCGACAAATGCTGCTGTGATTTAGGTTAAAAATGTATAAATACACAGTATAAAATAAATGACCTCAGACAAAGCAATAGTGACCACATAAAGAAAAGAGTAACTCACACTTGTTTGGTGCGACATTACTGTCACAGTCGGCACATTTTTTAGTTTCTGAAAATGCCGCCGCGAACTGTGCTTTGTTTGTAAATGAATACACAATAAAGTGAAGTGAACAAAAGACCAAGTTCTTACTGACACGGTCTTGAACTTTGTTAAAACTAAAGTTCATCCACTCTTTTCTAATGTTAGGATCGGAAGCAAGACAATGTAAATACTGTGTTTTTCCACAGATTGGCACTGCACAGCGTCTTATTTTCTTCTGAGCGTCTTTATAGTTTGGTTTCTGCATAGACCTGCATTTTCCTCTCTCGTTATTTATGCTATTGGTGGGTGGGGCTAAACAGGCAGCGATGTAGAAGCAGGGGTTGATCTTCCTCTGCGGAGGTGGTGTTTAGCCTCACTATTACATCTAAGAGTGCCACATTACACAACCTTTTTGGAAGACTGGCTTCAATGTACGCTGTTTTTAGAGTAACAAGAAAGTTTTGAGTTCTAAAACTTAAAGGATGTTTTATAGTACAATGACCTCTTATATGTCAAAAGATCAAGGGCTTCTCAGTTCATGGCCCCTTTAATGCATTATACCTTGCAGGTACAATGAGGAACTGCCTTTTATTTCATGTCAATAGTACTATCCTCTTTTTTACCGAATCTGTGTATGAAGAATGATTTTTTTATGAATTTCATCCTCCTAAAGTGCTCGTCAGATTGAAGTTAGGGCCTTGTTTGTAATGACCTGCGAATAGGATTTGTCAACATTTTCACACATCACCATGTTGCCCACGTTATTCCCTGCTGTTGTTGCAGCCACATGTGGGATTTTTGGCATTTATTCAACAAACTCCATTTATATACTGGTGCTTCTCAGAGTTAGACCAACTGAATCCCTTTTGCTTGGCTGTTTTTCGTCATCAATGTAGTGATTGCTACATTGTGAAAATGCTTGATTTCATTTTTTTTCCTTTTATTGCCATCATTATGTACGTCTCCATGCCCTTAAACGATTCTACCTCAATCCATCTAATAGCTGTCTTTGTCAGCTTCCCAGCATAAAACTCTTCTTTCATGCATGCGCTGGATGCTTTCAAATGACATTTGATTAAAATGAGCTCCATTTTGAAAATGTGAAAAAGCAATTAGCAGCGTATGTGGGCACACATTCAGCACAATGCTTTTACTACATCATAGTGATGTCTTCGGTTCATTATTTTTAATTGCGCAGCCGTTACTAGACCTCCCGAAAATAACAAAAGCATAAAGGAATTGTATATTCCACAACCCACGCTATAAAGACTTTTTTACATCATGCAATTAAGTTAAGAATCCATTGATTCATTTTCATTTTCATCCCTACAAGAATTAAATAGTGTGTCTGTGTTGAATGTTAAAAAATTAATTCTTCTGAAACATGAAATTAACGTTTACCTTGAGTACAACTTCAAGGCCAAAATACACCTGTGAAAAAAGTGCATCAGTTCAGGTGAAATATTCATATGTTTGCACAGACCAAAATACAATATTGTATTTAGACAATCAATTAAATTTACAGCACTTTACTGTCATTTCCAAAAATACAACTACGCTATTAAAAAATGGCTACAGCCTCAAAATACTGAATCTAAGGGTATGGTTTTTATGCTAATTTTGTGAGAAAAATAGCTGTTTAAAATGACTGTATCTGCTTTTACTCTCTATATTCAGTTATATCACAACAGAAGCTAAAGACAGAGATGTAAACGGTCTTCTCTCTGCCAGCAATGTGTTGCTAAGCGACCGTAGAAGAGCCGTGTGAATCTGTTTGCATAGATGAAGTGAGCAGTGCCGTCACTGCTCCGGTACACAGCCTTCTCACATCCACTATGATAAGTGGAGTGTGGTTTGCAAATTAGCATATACGAGATGTATTATGTACCAAATGTACTCCGTTTGTGCCATTTTCAATGAAAGCCGTCATGAAGAGTCTCTGATCTATCAATCAAAAGGGGTTTTGTGTGTGAATCTCAATTTAGACTTCCCATTTGACACTAAATTTACACTCCAAATTCTCCATAGCACACTTTCTTTCTCCGTCACACGAACTGTGAATGGCAAACTGTGAAAGTGTTTCATGCAATGTTCATGTAGCATGCAAAGTGTGCTTGTCTGTGCGGCCACGCTATAGTCGGAGCTGTACTATTTCATAGCTGCTATGTACAGTATTTCCATGCTCATTTGAGTAATTTTGGTTCGTTTTCTAAAAATATACACGATACACAAATAGGGCTAGTGAATGCCTGATATCTGATTAATAAAACTGAGGTACAAAGTCTGAAGTTATGACAGCGTTTCAACATTTCTGTGTCTGTGTGTTGCAGAAAAAAAAAAAAAAACGACAATTTTTTGAAGGATTTTAAGTCTTTTATTAACATACATAAGCACATAGCATGTCACAAAAGATCTTGTGCTTGTTTCAAAAACAGCATGTGAGAAGCGGACGGAAAAAGGAAGAGATAGAAAAAAATAATTAAAAAAGAACTTTCAGGAGTCGCTAAGCCTTGCTTCAGGGGCAAAGAAGAAATTACTGTAGTAGAACAGTAGTAGGAATAGTAATAATAGTAGTGGTAGTAGTAGTAGTAGTCTCCTAGTAGTCTGAGGGAGAAAGAGAGTAATAATCACTACTAAGGAGGTAGGAGGGTGAACAGGAATACATGGAAGTTATTTCAAAAGGGGCTAAGTTACTGTTAAAGATGCGGGTTACTTCCTATTAGGTACGGTACTGAGCGACCTTTTTCCTCTCTCACCAAAGAAACATAAGAAACCCAATCCAAACTCACGCCGACCCCCGTTTTTCATTGGTGGTGAATCAATGTTAGCGATTGTAGCACATTTTACATGAGCACAAAATTAGAGCTATTTACAGAACAATACTATTGGTTTAGTCTTATTGCTTGCTTTTCCACTCCAAAAATCCTTTGTAAAACCAAAATGTTATGATGCCGCTTTACAACTTGACTAAAAGTATGAGGAAGACAGTGGTCAGTCAAGGCCGGGACAGTGGGTGGTAATAACTTAGCAGTTAAAGATGTGGGCTGGTACAACAAATATTACAGGCTGAGTCAGTGTTGAATAAGTGAGATAATCTCTCACCGTTCTGCCCTTGAGCAAGGCGACGTGTCCCTGCATTTGTCTTTGTGTAAAAGTCAGTTACGTATCCAAATTTTGTAGTATTTTTAGGGTGGTAAAAATGTCTTTACAAATTCCTGGACTTGCTAAGGTCACATAACTAGCAACAACCTAAAAAACAATCTTATAAGGGTCGTGTTAATATTATATTTACCGTGGCTTGAAATCTGAGATTATAAGGAATGTCTTTCCCTTGGAGCACTAAACTAATTTAAAAGGTTCAAAATCACATCCACAAAAAAAAGGAAAAAAGTCGAAACCATACTCTACGCAAGTAAATGAACGCAAATGCTTTGATTTCATTCGGAGCAGCTTGCTATATTATGTTAGAAGGATGCAATGAACGCAGAGCAGAGCATTCTCAGCACTGCCAAATGAACCATAATACTGCCAGAATCCTGTTCGTAGCTCGAAATTTAAATAATAGTGTTTTGAAGGTAAATATTTGGCTTTGTTCACCTAAAAATAAAACATTCTGTTATTTATTTACCCTCATATTGTTCCAAAAACTGTATGACTTGCTTTATTTTGCGCATGAGAATGCGAAATTTTAATTTTAAACACCGCGGTAAGGATGCATGTCAATATGTACAGCGGGGACTACGCGCTTGTATTCGCGTCAGCATTTGCGTACTTACGTAGAGTATGTTTTAGGCCTGAGCCTTTCCAGTAATAATACAAATACGCACACTACCGAATATATAACTAAAACAATTCTCAATGGAGTCCACTACGACTGTTATTGCCTAAATTCTCAACAAATCAAAGCTCTATTGCAGTTTTTCCAAGAAAAAAAGTCTGTTTCAGCCATTGTTTATACACATTGTCTCATATGTAGTCAAAATATACATATGCCACCTGGCGCTAAAGTCCTAAAAGGCCGTTACACCAACACGTCATACTCAAAATAATTGGCACAACACAAAATTGTTTCGTAATCACATAAACCCCCTTTCATTTTCCGTTTGCTAAATACATTTGACTCAACTGAAGCTAAAATCGTGTTCTGACATGCCTTTGCTTGAATGAAGGTGAGGGTTTGAACGTCCCTGACCAATTGAGTAATCAAAGCAAAGGCCCCTGTGGGCATAACACTCAAACACATGTGATTCAACCAAACAACTAAGATTGTAGGGAACTTGATTGAACCACTGAGCAGACCTAAGCTCAGTGTTGATAAAAGAGAACTAAAACCGAACGCGGTCTAATCTGCTACTACACACACCTGTTAGGCACAGGGATCGATACAACACAGGTGAGCGCTAGAGACACACTGTGCTATACTCTGCATAGAAAAAAAAAAGATCAAAATAAATAATAAACACACTCACACATACATACACGAACCCGAGAGCGCTCATACCCACTGGCATCTTTAACAATAACCCGAGTCCTTTTCTTCTGTGGCTAATGTTGATTTTGTCGTTGGTTTTTTTTTTTTATCTAAAACATTTTGATGCAAGACTTCTGTAACTGTTGTAAAATAAGTTTTCATAGAGGTGTTGCCTCTTTTTCCCTCAGTCGCTCCTAATCATCATCTTCCATCACGGGGTCTGTATCCCAGCACGTAATGTCGATTTCTGCGGCAGACAATAAGACAAACATGTTATATTAGGATATTTTCTGAGGCAATGAAGTGATGTAATAAAAAGTAATTATTTGCTTGTTTTTCTTTTTCTTTATTCATACACCTGAAGACATATATCTGCAAGAAACTCTCAAGTGGAAAGTTTATTCTTTTTGGGGGTTTTTTATTTATCCATACTGTATGTCATTTTGAATTTTTGGTGAATATCTCATCCACTTGTTTTTAAGGTTTGTCAAGTAGTGTTATTTTAGTATTACAGACATATATAATAGTTTTCAATAATTGTTTTGAATTAGTTTTAATTATAGTTTCCGTTTTTATTTGACTTTAAAGGTTTTTGTCATTTGTATTAGTTGTTATTGTTGTTGTTTAATATGTCTATATATATATATTTTTAAATATTTTCACGTTTAACTAAATTATAATTTTTTTTCTTGGAAACAAGCTGAAATTCATTTCAATTAATATTTTTCCCCCTTTTGTTCCACAGAGGATTGAAACACATTATATATATATATATATATATATATATATATATATATATATAAGAGACCACTGCAGAAAACCCAGTTTCTTTTGGGTTTTATTCTTAAAACGGTTCATCTCCCCAATACACCACCAATACAAAACAATGCACGGTTGTTTCATTTTTTGTGAACTGCCGTCCTTGTAATATTAATAATAGAAGCAACTTGACGCTCACTGAATCCTTGTTCCAGTAAAGCTAGGATTGAGCCTTTTTTTTTTGACTCAAAACCTTTCATTTCACTGTTTTCGGCATGTTTAGTGTTTATTTTTAAATTTCTAATTACTTTGAAAGACTTCTAGCATTTTTTACCATCCAGCTGGTCACACTGCAGGAGGATAGTGTTGATTACAGCAGTGCTGTTTATACTTTTCCCATTAAATACAATTGGATTCAGGTGCTCACCAAATAAGTACCTCAATAAACAGAATGAAGTATG
>JAUCMS010000048.1:10523622-10562288 GCA_032357445.1 Enteromius radiatus
GATTGAGTCATCAAACATGCATTATCGCGATAATGCAATAGAATTAGAATCTCTATCGTAGGCCAATTTTGTATCGTTAATATCGCATATCGTTTATATCGCCCATTACTAATATATATATATATATATATATATATAAACAAACTTGAAAACAATATATAAAACTCTGGCCTCTGTGGTAAGCTAGTTAAAACTACTGAGAACATTTATGAGTTTGTGATCTCTTCTATAAATCCCCTATATCAACTGACTGGTAAGCAAACTCCTCTCAATGCAGGATTCAGAATTAATCACAGCGAATGTCATTGTGGATGAGAGCGAGGCTAAGCACACAGCCAGATGGACTTCACAGGGGCACTTGGAAGCTCACTGCGACGCCAGCCTCCACTTGTAACTGCACAGAACTATACAGAACAGAGCTGTTCACATCAACATATCTGACACTTTAAATTAGAAATCTGTGCATGTGCAAATAACAATGTGTCTCATTTACACATTTATTTCCTCTGCGTAAATATGCATTTTCGTGAGTAAAACTTACAAACATATGTGAAATAATGATTCACCGATACATTAGCACTCTTAAATTTAAATCTGAGTCCCAGTGGCATTCGAATGTGCCTTTACTGTATATGGGTTGGGTGTGTGTATTATAAGTATAAACATGTGCTCAGAATAATCTGGATTCATCATTAGAACGAGAGTGTGTTTGTAGCTTTTCATGTCACAATCACACATAAACGAGCAACTTATATGCAATTATTAATGAACTTAATTTTTTTTAGGTATGTTGATTGAAGAATATTATCAACAAAATTTTTATAAAGATAACTCAAAAGACAGAGAGCAGGGGAAATATTTTCACTGATGAAATTTCATTGTGCGTTATAGCAGATCTAAATTAATTACTTAAAAAAAGCACAAAAATTTTCCAATGATAATGAAACAAAAAGAGCAAAATAAAAAACTAGATTAAACTCAAACAAAAAAATCTAAATACAAAACTATACTATTATATATTTATAAAGACATTACAGAATGGCCACCTGCATTAGAAATTAAAATATTACTATTTGAAGACTTTGGCAGATACCTTCACAACTCTAAATGCAAAAACATAATTTTCATGAAAATATCAGTGTACGTTTACAACGACAAGGTGAGTATGGCTTTTACCAAATTTGTCTCTCATTTGCTCTATAAACGGGCTCCACCGTAGAAAACGTCTTCAAAGATAAAAGGCTCCTCACGATGGCATTCGGATTCAAAGCCCACCTCTCCTCCCCTGTCTCAGATAGTTCTGAGCTTTCAACCGACACCCACGCTAAGCAAATCATTTCCCATAAATCCCTGAGCCTCATCCACTAACATGAGCCTGGTCCCTGTCAGAGACATAAATATACATTTTCAAAAAGGATTAGAGAACATTTTTCAGCACAGATTTCAACTGTTGCCATTATGACCGGCTCTCGGCTTAAAATAAGATATTCTAAAATAGAATCCAGGGTGGAAAACTGAATAAAAAAAAAAAAATACACTCAAATCGAACACAGAGTGAGATGAGAACTGAGTGGACGATATCAGAAGAAATTCATGGTGGTGCTCTACATGGAACGTTATTAGACTATGGTGCTTTGCTATAGAACTTAGTATGCATTTCATATCTCACATTCAGTCCACAAAAGATCTCACTCAATCGGATAATTTCCAGAAATGTCACAGACACTTGACATTTTAAGAGAGGAAGGATGAGCTTTAACTGATGCAGATGGTTACTAAGACTCCCCATTGAGAGCCTATAGCGAGATGAATGACCTTGAACGAAGAACAACTCTAAAAATAGATCCAATCTCAGTAATGCAATGATGTCCACTTATAGGTGCTACAAGTGAACCTATGGAGCCAATTTTCGAATGTACCTCACTTTCTTGACAATTTCCCACAATTTGTTTGATGCTTGACAGTTATTCGTTTAATGGAAAAACCATGACGCACAAAATGTATTTTTATAATTTGAGCAGAGGGTATAATTTTGTAAAGATCAAACACTAATCAACACCTTCAAGACACTCAGTAAGCATGTGATTACGTACCGTCATTATCGCAATACATGCAAAACGGGGTCCTTAATGGGTTTATTTTTGCATCTATGACAAACAGACTATACATTATCTCACAATACAAATTATAAATATAGGAAGATTAAGTTCAAATAATTTTACTTTATGAGGCATGAAACTATTAATGCTGTGTTTTTCAATGCTCTCACTGAGAGAACTTTTCCATAGACTAAAAAAAAGATTGTGCGTCTGAATACAGAATATATTTATGCTTTTTCGCTAGTCTACTTCTAAGAGGTGTTGCCAATGAAGCATTTAAGTTGCCCCGAATAAAAGTCTCTGTGTTATATCTTGCAAGTTACTTCACTAAACTTGTCTGTGTTTGACTGTTTAATATGAGAATGGCCTCATTTCAAAAACATAATTGCGAATACAAAAAATTGCATCTGTAGATCAACTTAGACCTACTTAGAGAAGTAAACTACTTGGGGAGATTGTTTTAACAAAGCTGAGAGAAATGTTTGAACAATTAGTTACTTATTTCCGAGATCCATGCTCTGTCAACTGCTTTAGTTGAAGAATAACAGATTAAACAGACAAGTGGACCATCACAAATATTCAGCAATAGTGACCACTACACGTTGGTCTAAAATTAGAGCAAGTAACAAAATTAATGGACAGACCAATGTCAAAAGACAAAGAGTTTTTTGATGTAGGGAAGTCAGTAGCTGTTAGCAGAGGGAAACTGGGATATTTATTTTAGCTGAAGAGTTTCCTGATGGGAAGTTCTATCAGGTCAGAACCCAGTGGGAACTCAATCTCTAAATGTTCGTTTTTGTCCTTTGTTACATCAACTGCCTGCTCTGAAGACCTTTTGCAATCTGAATCTTTTAAGTATCTTATTTATCACCAGTAGATATATTTCAAGCGTTTAGTTTATTGCTGCCTCCAAAGCACATTATTTGTTATCCAAGTATGATATCATGGTTCTGTCTATCGTTCAGTCCAGATGTAAAAGTGATGCGTCAGCATAATCATCCTAATCACTGTTGACTGGTTTCTCAATGATGAAGTTAATCCAATGAAAGAGCACTTCCAAAGAAGGTGCTGGCTGATGTTCAGCCCCATGACAAGGAAGAACATCTGAGAAGAATCACTCACATCAACTAAGGCCTTTCATAAACATTGTCTAGAACAAAATTTGGTGTTATGTCCAGGAAAAAATCCTTTTATGGAACTTTATGGCCATTAATGTTCTGCAGCGTAGAAGTTTAAACACTTTGAGAAATTTGCTAGTTTCACATGATCATATGACATTTTAGTTCCACATTCTAAAATACATGATTGTTACAAAGATTTAAATTTTCCCAAAACGATCATAAGATTTGTTGACAGTTATCACCTCCATGTGATGTCTTCACCTTTTGACACTACTTTTCAAACACTACAAACTAGTAAATCAGTTTAACACCATAAGAAAATGACTTAGCTGGCATCATAGAGTCAAACCACAACCAACACAGCAAGAGCAAAACAATTTTTCAGTCTTGTTTCATTTCCAGTAGCTAAAATACGGAATCACATTTGCTGAGGTTATGAAAACAAACTTCCACAAAAAAAAAATCTTCAGCAAATATCAGTCTGCTAGTACGTGCTGTAGCTGTAATTGGTTAAAAAGCAACATTTCATATATTATACAATGTTTACTTTCATATAGTAATGCTAAATGAAACATAGTATGTATATGTATTGGATATAAACACAAAAAATATAGGGTCCCACTTTATATTAAGTGTCCCTAATACCTGTGTACTTCCATAGTAACTAGATGTGTATGTAGTATGTAACCACAGTTTAAGTACACACCGGTCCATAGTATCTACAGCTGTAATATTTCTGTAACTTCACAAATGTAACAACCCTCAGAATGGTACAAATGTGTAACAGGACATTGGTAACAACACTTTTTGGTAATGAAAGTACAAATGTGTGACAGGACTAACAGCACTTTTTGGTAAATAAAGTGTTACATTTTATAATAAATAGACAATTGCTATGGATTTAGCATGAAATGACTCTGATGTTACACAGCAGCGGGCAGTAAATTAGGCTTTACATATAAATTGTGGTTTGTGTCCAGAATGTTACACTTTATATTAAGTGGCCAGTTCCTGAGGAGTTACCATGTGTATACACTGGTATTACAGAGGTGCAGCATCTCCACCCACTTTACATATCCCTAAACCTACCCAACTACACCTCCTGATCACCCCCTGTTCCAGTTACTCTTATACATATGTCATATGTCATTCCTGTTACATGACTACTTAGTGAAGTGAAAAAGTGTTGTTACCAATGTCCTGTTACACATTTGTACTTACACACACCATTCTAAGGGTTGTTACATGTGTGTAGTTACAGAAATATTACCGCTGTAGATACTATGTAGCAATGTGTACTTACATTGTGGTTACATACTAGATACACATCTAGTTACTATGCAAGTACACAGGTAATAGAGACACTTAGTATAAAGTCGGACCAAATATAGGAGCCAGACCTGACTAACTGATAATCACATTATTATTTGTCAGCTATTTCCATTTAATGATTTTTCTCTCCACCAAATTCTATTGATTAGCTGTTGAAGTCCTAGTAGCTTTGATTTTTATAAATAAATGTTTTTTGTTTTTGTTTTTTTGTGACAAAGCAAATTTCATTTTCAAAAAAAAATTGGATTGTTCAATGATCCTTACCAGCTCATATAATTTGGACACACATGGAACTTGAGAACTTTGTGGACTGGATCTTATCACAATTGGGATGCAGACATGTTTATACTTCTGTAGTGTCAAGGGTCAAGAGCCAGACAAGGGGTCATCTTTGTTATTAATATATGCCACTCACAAGGCAAGTAGACTGAAAAATACACAGCCATGATCTGAATCAGCTGCATTTCACAGAAAGCCCTTGAAGAGAGAAGCCAAAGCATCATCTACCCACACGGCACACCACTATGTCTGGAAAGTGATAACACTGCATGTACTTTCTTCAATTACACTGCAGTCAGGCTCCATTTCTTTCAGTATGCATCACAACCAAACTGTTACTCTTACTAGCCTTTCTAAAAAAGAGCACGGCCACGTTACAGATCAGTTTTCAATCTAATCAAAATTTTTTAAGAGGAAACCACATGTGACTCATATCCAGTCCAGTGGTCATTTTCTTGCCAGTTTAAGAGATATGAGTAGTTGGAAATGCAGTGACATCACAGCATTAGGTGTGAAACATACCGCAAAACCCATCATGCAAATATCATGCATCATTATTTTAACATTTTTCGAAACTACTGTTACTGTTACTAGTTTGATGAAAATTTGATTGAGGAAGCTAAAGTCAGTTTACAGTAGCTAACTAAATATCAACACTTGCTTAATATCTTTTAACACTTTATTGTTATGGGTCCACAACATCCAACATACGTTGCAAGTATGTCGACTTATTCTACTAACCCTACAGAAATTTTCTGTGTCTTATGAACATCATGCATTTAAAGGACACACAAAATAGCACACACACACAGAACATATTGTGTACAACATGTTTTAGCATTACTAACTTTCTACACATTACTAACAATAATAATAACTAACAATTTAACAACTTATATGACAACTTAGATTCCACAAATTAAGTACTTGTAATTAGATTAAATTACATTTTAAAACACTCTGTATTAGACTATAGTTACTTTTTTATTCATTACATATTATTTACACAATACCAAAAAATTCTCCTAATTCTCACTAATTTCTCCTTTTCATCTTTTAAATGTTAATTTCTAAAATATCCTACTGCTTATATACGTTTAGAAAGTCAAAGTAATGTTGAGTAGCTTGTATCTTGGCAAGCTACAGCTGTAATGTAGCTTCCCCAGCACTGGTTCAGCAAGATAAATCACTTAATGAGTAAGATAGTGACCTGATGCAGAAGGAATGCAAGCATCAGACTGTGGGACTCTTGAGAGATAAACTCCCTTCAGGTGAGGTTAAGGTCTGGACTTCATACCGTACTTTCAGGGAAATTGGAAGATTTTATAGAGTCTGGTAAAACTCTAAATTTCCAGTCATCTTTGTGGTTTCCCCAACATTTCTTGGCAGCCAAATGCAAACAGAAGAGTTGTTTCTGGGGCTCTTGTGTGCTTTCTTTGTGCTCAGAAGGCATAAACAAAAACCAAAAAGGCTCGAGCTCAACTCAAAGAGTACATCATTTCTTCTAGCTGAAGAGGCAGTAGTATGGCTACAGTTTGGAAATTGCAAATATTGCTGTCCGTTGCATTTGGAAAGAGTCACAAGCTGCAGTGCGCCAGTGTGGCACAAAGATGCTGCTTCTAAAAAACATGAGGATTTTAAATCAACTATTGTAATACCACACGTGTCACCTCAGAGTTTCAGAAGAGCTCTCAATATAAGAAAGCTTACAGAGACACCAAAGTTCTCATCAAATAGGCTGACATTAGATTTCCTGCTAAATGAACAAGCAATAAAAGGTTCTTGAGTAATAGAATGATGCTTACAAATGTTAAAGTGCCCCTATTATGGATTTTTGAAAATGTTTGAAATTATGCAGTGTGTAACGCAGCTCTAAGTGAATAAAAACCTGAAAATCTGAAATTGCATTGTATATAAAGTTATTGCCTCTCAAAAGATAGAGTCGACTCTGAATCATTGAAACGAGTCATCTTTAAAACAAGTCCCAAGCCGTTTCTTTTGTCTTTATTTAATGTAATTTAATTCATTGTTTATAGAGCAGATCTTTTTCAGATACTTTATTAATAGATTTTTTAAAGACTCATAATTGCACACACACACACACACATATATAGATAGATAGATAGATAGATCATGGTCCAGTGCCATGTCTAAGTCAAGTGAATGAATCATCTTATAACAGGCATCCAATACTGACTTCCAGAAAAGGGGAATAACCAATAACATTTGAGATTACAACTAAAATACCAAAGCCCCGCCCCACAACTGACAAAAATAAAAGTGGAAATGATTTACCGTGCGCGCCATTATCAGTGGTGCACTCGCTTATTAATGGTATAGATTTGCCGCCATAGATTAGTCTAGATCTGCATTCAATTTTAGGTGAGGATCTCTCTTTTCATACGCAAGAGCTTTAGTTAAATTACTTGAATTCGCTGTAAAAGCTATTTTTAAAACCGAGGACCTACAAACAGCATTCAATAGATCTGCAAGAATTTGGCTTCTTCCTGCCTTTTGCTACTGCAGTGTTACACAAGACATCCTGTGCTGAGATGCCCTGTGGTGCGATTGGGTACCTACAAACCTCCAATAGCACTTACGTTAAAGGAAACAGTGTATGCCATTACTGCTGCAATGCTGCAGACTTAGAAATCAATAAATCCAAACATTTTAGCCTTTACAGAATCACAGACATATGAAACAGGCAACAGGAGGTAAGGAACCCTGGGAGAAACGGTTTCCCAGTAAGTAAAGCGGGCTTGACTTCATCCTTTAAACACTGAGTTTGCCTTGTGTTGAGGTTTTACAGGTACAGAGACTCAACAGCGCAGCATTGGTTGCATTGTAATGCCAAATGGATGAATACCAGGAAGAGGAATGTGAGTTAACTCAAACAAGGACAGCCGCACTTGGTGATAAGGTCAACTATGTGGGTATAAAGGCTATTATGAGTTTTGCTTACAGGAAAAAAGGAGAGAGTAGTGTTTGCGTTTGGTATAGTCATGTGGTTTCACGCACGTAGAACAGGAGCATTGTTCGGACCAAAGTTTAAGGGTGAATATAGCGGAAGGCAACTGTTTACAGAGGTTAAAAGTCTTTGTCTTTGTTGCCCTCGCGTCAAGCATGCTTAAAGAGGCAAGTCTGGGACATCAGTTTATTCAAAGCAATAATCATATAATCAAGCAAATTACAGTGTTGATGCAGAAAACAAACATCTCGGAGAAAATGAAAGAATCGGAATCCTTCTGAAAAAAAGTGATTGATTTTAGATCCAGATTTATTGGTGAAATTGTTCCTATTTTTTCACATTCAGCACAAACTGTTGATGTTCATCAGATCGGGTATTTTTGCTAACTAAGGGAATGAGAATTTGAGAATAATTCTATTGTCATCAGCAGTGAACTAATATGAATTCAATTCAGTGATAAATGTTAATACTGATATTTTAGGCAGCAGATGACCAATAAACACTGATATTTATGAATTAAAAATATAATCAGGCTAAATGTTGTTAAGTTCCTTCTGATATTGCAATATATAGGTCCTAAGCCACAATTCACTACATCATGCTGAATACCAATATCAAAATTGGACTGTGATTCAAACTGTCAGGCTGCTTCTTCAATAATTAGATTCAAATGGTTTGAATGAACACATAAGATCCTGGAATCTATATATCTATAAAAAAGCAAACATTTTTTTTAAATAATCCAAACATCTGGGCCAAGGTGCTGAATCAACAACACTTTACCAATGATCCACAGTTTCATTTCAACACAAAGGGATCAGATACCTCTCTATCCTTTACAGAGTACACAGCCACGAGGGCCATACAAAGAGCTCAAATACTTTGAGACTGTAGTTCTTATAACAAAGGTACCATTTCCTTGTGGTGCAAAAGATAAAGATGAGACTGCATGATTAAAAGGTTGACAGATTGACAGACAGCTCCTGCCTCGCCCATCTCTGTCCTGCCATGCAAATGGCAAGGTGTTCCGTGAGCCCTGATATACTTCAATCAATAGATATTCACTATGGAAATCTGAAAATATTTGGGTATGAGATGATCATCTGGTCATGGTCTTCCACATGGCAAATCACAAGTGCTTATAGTGTAGACTCCCTTGAACTGAGCAAACAGTACAGAATCCCTTGCACAACTCTCTTGAGGTCAAAGCATGAACTGCAACCTACTGTAGATAGGAGTACAGCAAATACGCAAGAGAAAGATGCCAATCAATTAAAAATGTGTCATTTTACGGTTAAAAAAATGCAGCAAAGTATGCACTATTAAAACGCAATTACCACCAAACCATCCAAGGTTTATTTAAGGCGTATAAATGGATTTTTCTTTTTCTTTTCTTTTTTTTTTTTTTAAGAAAAAAAAATAAAAAAATAGGAATAGGAATAGGCAGAACAAGAGATTCAGCATTCATCCCAGACGTACGTAAGTACGCATCCCATTCTGTCCACCCATCCGCATATAGATACAATGCAAGTTTAAATCCCTTATATATGCAAAACAGTAACGCCATACTAAAATAAGGGAGTTTGTTTAAGACTGGTTTTATTTTACTCACCAGTCGGTTGCCGACGTCTCGCTGATAACGTCCTGGTAGGCTGTTAAGAGGGCCAGTCTGTTCTTGCTGAGATTCACAGCCATGTTGCTGCCACTGCAATCATCCAGACCAGTGTAGCAGTGATGATGAGGAACGCGAGAGTCACTGCGGAGCGCAAGAAGAGGAGGAGAGATGTTGCACGCCGAACAAAGAGACGCTGCTGCTGCTCTGCCGCTCTGCTGCGCCGCGCCGCGCGGTCCTAGCGCCCCGGAGCTCCCTGCGTTCAAAACAGCTACAATGCAGCGCAAGTGGGTGAAATAAAAACGCCATGTTTAAAAAACGCGATGCTCACGTACCTTGACCCAACCCTTACTAAAACATTAACCATGGTTTTGTTGTAGTAAAAGTGTAGTAACCGTGTTTTGGCGTATGGATTACCATTTGTATAACTACAGTTTTACTAGAAATACCAAGGTTACAATGCGGTTAGCATAGCAAAACCAGGGTAACTTGTGGTTACCTTGGTTTAACTTAGCATCTTTTTTTTTAATTTGTAGAAAAAAACATGTACATACAATTTGTAGTTAATTTTCGTACTACTTTAATAAACGTATGGTCAAATTTAGCCAAAGTTTAGGTCGAAGTACATATAGTGGATATAATGGATATAAAACAAGTGTTCTAAATGTAATAATTAATATAGCTACTGCTCTTATTAATTATGCCAGGGTTAGTAACATTGTTTGTTTGTTTTTTAATCTAATAATAATAGAAATAAACGAACAAACTAATATTTCCGATCAGCAAGGACAAACTGACAAAGTGGCTATTACAAAACATTTCCATTTCGAATAAATAGTGTTTTTAACAGTTTTTAACATTCATATAAAAATAGTATTATTTTTTTCTATTTTCTAAAGCACCAAATCAGCATATTAGAATCATTTCTGAAGGATCATGTAACACTGAAGACCAATGAATGGCTTTGCCATTACAGGACAAATTACATTTTTAAAAATATATTAAAATAGAAAACCAATATGTTATACATAAATTTAACTATTTAAACAATAATGTACATATCTGGTTAAATCTGAATAATTTAGAATCAGAATCTAATGGGTCAAAATGATTTCAGTTGAAAAAAAAAGTGATTAGAGCATTAGAGCAAAGCCCATAAATCATAGACCTGTACAGTCAAGTAATTCAGAGGATATGTCCCTCTTATCTCAGAGGTCACTGGGATGAGTCTCTTATAAGATTTTGTGATTAATATATCATATGTGACATTGTTGCCCATTTTTTCAGATATGTCAGATGCACTGAGATTTGACCTGTTTTTCTGACCAATAAGCCGTAGGACAAAGTCAAACCTGAAAGATATCCTGTGGTGGAAACATCACCATCCCTTAAATAGTAAACAAATGCACACCTTATCCTATAGTATCCTGTACTTAACATCCTCTTAACAGCAGTGTCCTAGAGCTCCATTTATTCCGTCCAATCCCGTATCATGGCACAAGGCCAGGATCTGTCAGTCACAGCAAGGGTCAGTGTGTAATGTGTTCAACTAGAGCAAAGATTTCATCCATGATACATTCACTTCCAGTAAGGCTTTTTTTTCTGGCTGAAAACAATAGGAGCATTTCTTATCCCACGACCCACAAACATACATTTTCTGTGCTGTGAAATGTACACACACACACACACAAACAGACAGAAATAAGCTATTGAGCTTAGCCCTTCACCCTCCTTACAGCCCAGCCTCCACATTAATGCCCCCCACCACCACAAACACACAAATATACGCACACACATTCACCTTCCTCTGCAGTCTCATCCAATCAGGATCTCTGTTTGCCCCAGAGCTTCCCCTCCCCTTGGCTGCCCACTAAATGGGTTACCATTAATTAATTCTTCTCACTCATCTGGTCCTTGGCGTCTCCTACTGCCTACAAAGGTAGCAATTATATTCAGTGGTGATGAGGATTGTTCTTAGGGAAGACATCTGTCCGGCAGAGCCTCGGCAGCCATCCAAAAGGAAGCATGTGAGGAGAGCTTTTGCCATTCAGCAATACAACTTAGTGAACACAATACAAGACCACTGCAGTGGGTTTAACAACTCTAGTGATTTTAGCACCCAAACATGTTCTCTTCAGCGTGTTATTAATTAGCATTTCCAAATATACTGCAAAGTAGCAATGCTGCAAATTGGAATCAATGTAATAAAGGTGACTTTTTACAAAAGAAATCAATGAATTAATGTGTACTACTGCAGCCACAGGTTTTGTCTATATATGCTTTTTTGATAATATTATTACGTTTTCAACAAATATTTTCTTTACTTTTTTACTAAAGAAAAAAGGACTTGCATCTTGGGTGGTCTAAGGGTGAGCTAAATTAACAGAAAATTTTCAGTTTGGGGTGAACTATCCCTTTAATTTAGTGATGGGATGTTTGGATCATTTTAGTGCCTCTCTCATTCAGTCTCTTTATTCTGTCATTTGAATCTAGTTAAAATGTCATATTTTCAATATCTTCCCTGTACACCTTCTCATACACAATCTTTGATCATAATTTGTAAACAGGAAATCATAATAACACCAAAGTATTAGTAACACCCATAATTACTTCACCTCTCAAGTCTTTAATTCATGAAATGGCAAGCATAGTGCGTTATTAAAAGTTTGTACACTTTCAGAAATAAAGGTACAAAAGCTGGGTGGTACCTTTTCAAAAGGTACATTTTAGTACCTAAAAGGTCCATTTTGGTACCTTAAAGGAACACATTAGTACTTAAAGTGTACATATTTGAGAATTGTACTGTAAAAAGTATGCTAAAGGTTGGTCTTTTCATCAGCCATTACTGTATTTACATTGATAAACCAGTGGTAACTGGTGATTATTGGTCATTATAAAAATAAATAATTCACTCAACCGATTAGAAAAAAAACAAAAAAAACCCACATTGATTCATAGTAATGGTTTGCTAATATGACCACACCTTTAGGCACAGACTTCTTTGCTAGAAATATATTTACCAGTTAAGCCCAAAACCAAGCTAGGCATATTTCATATGGCACTCTATTGCATTTTCATATTCATTTTAGGACATTTGTGCAAACAGCTGTTGATATATTACAAACCGTTAACATTTTAGACCCACCAAACACATGAAAATGTATCATCATTTGATTGGCTAAACAAAGAAGCTGAGAGTGGCCACATCAAAGATTTTTTTTATCATCTACACACAATTCCTTAAAAGTTTGTTTTACTGTAAAAATGTATTATGTTAAAACAACATATTACAACATGATATCATGCAATTAAATCGGTTAATGTACAATGTTACATTGTAAAAAAATAAATAAAAATAATATACATATATATATATATATATATATAAAGTCCAACTTTAATGAATACATTGTATGTTCTAAGATAATCTGATGTCACATGATAAGTGTCATTTGTATTCAAATGACATTATTCGAACAGTAAGGGAGCAGTCATAGGTTCAGGAAATCTAGTCAGCGCTGATCAGTGGTCTCCAGTCACAACCGAAACACTTTACTTATTCATGCTTCAAACAACCTGCTACACTGGTCACACACACACACACTCCTTAACAAGGTGTTAAACAGATGGATTGAAAACTAACATATCAATATTGTAAAATCCAACATCAAAATAATTGTTTAATAAAACTTAGTAATAAAAACATTCAATGCAATGCAAATGAGTATTAGAGGATATTTATAACACACTTTGTAGCATCAAATGCTTTCATGTTTACTGTTAAGTTTGGATTTCAGATATTTGAGTTAGTATGATGAAAGATGGTTCGAAAGGGTTAAAGAATCACAGCAGCTCTTTGAAAATACAATCCACATACCAGACGTATGAAAGCGAGACCCATGGAGAGTCTTTTAAGTTAAAACAAAGAATCTGACCAACGGAAAGACCCGTGAGTTATGTCCAAAAAAAAAAATTAAAAAAAAGGAACTGTTTGATTTATTCAGTCGTACAACAAAAATCCTCTCATGAAAGACTCGGTTTAATGTTTTTGTATGTTTAATGTTTGTAGCATTTACTGGAAACTGCTGACTTAACTTGTTCAAGCATTGAGAGATCAATATCACCATCTTCTCTGCTTTGTTTGGATTGACAGTCAGTGTTAACTTGTTTGGTGTAAGAAGCAGCATTATCTTTGTAGTACATGTTGGTTAGAAATGAAGAGTGTTGAAGCAAGTTTGGAGGTTGTTGGTAATAGTTTCATAAGATAATATCGCACCCTGGTGGCCACAGAATGCTGAAACGGTATCAGCACAAAAAACGCTAAAATTACAATGGCGGCTAGCTTTACTGCAGTTCGCTACTACCATAAAACCCCTTAGTAATTTGACATAAGAACCCACGGTCATCAAAAAATTAATTCAATAACATGGCAAAACTTTTAACAGTAAATATCACAATTTATGATTTTACAGCAAGTGCACTTTAGTTCTCCAATTCTCACTAATAACTACAATTCTTACCTCAGAAAGCTCCTACTTTGCTGCTTATTATCAGTTAGCAAGCTACTTTATGTATGGTATAGGGTTAAGGGATCTAAAATGCAAAAAAAAGGCATTAATATGTGCTTTAAAAAGAGTCAACAAATAGTAAACATACTAATAATATGCATGCTAATTAGCAACTAGTTATTAGTGAAAACTGGTCCCTAAACTAGTGTTATTAAATGCTATTATTCCTGTAAAATCAGAAATGATGTAATGTGTAAAGAAGCTTTCAGGTATTTCAATTTTTGCATTCAGCAAAATATAACAACGTCAGTATATATTTTTATTATAAATATTCAGTGTTTAAACATGTCTGCAATGACAATCTGTCACAGAGTCCATGTCCCATTAGCATAAGCATGCAAAAAAAAAAGAAAATATTTTTGTAACCTGGTGATATTACAACAGTTTATACATTAACATTAAATAGGGATTAGCGTTCTGTTTGGCTGCCTTTCAAGTACAGAAATTAAATGAAAGAAAAATACGACCAACAGATTAATAAAGAATGATCATACAAATGTTTTACACAAGCAATTCATTACTGTTCATTATAGCAAAATGAGTGTAAATTATGAAAATATAATTTGTCATCTGTAAACCTGTGAAATACATTGCATTAAGAGAGGTCAGTCTAAAAGGAGTGAAAAGCAAATTAAGTTATCCATTTTCACATGGAAAACAGGCGGCTCTACATCAGTTTCTTTGTAAACATATCAATGATGTTTATAAATGATGTCACAAATAGTAACTACCTACAACATATGACTACATGACAGAAAATGACAGAAAAAAGAAGGAAATTTGCATTGGGACCCAAAAAATGCATACTATTTGCACAATACAGTACATTGTTTAAAACAAGTAGCTATGAAAAATATGATAAAATCCAGCACAGAGGTCAAACGGTGGCCTTTTCTTAAATAGCAAAGTTCAACAAATACACACAAAGAGAAGAAGAAGAAAAATACACACTGCCTAAGAACAGTGAAGACAAACTGAGATAAAGGAGTAAAACAGATAAATAATAAAAGAATATGACCTACACCCACAAAATGACACTGCTTTCATCATAAAATAAAAACAAATTACCATTTATAAACAAAGCATTCATGTCTAAGAAAAAAAATACAGTAGCTGACCAATTCTTCTGCAATGATGTCACAATATGTGTTTGATATCTGGATCTAACAAACCCAGATTCTGTGTCCTTGTTTTTCTTAAATACCTGTATTTTTCAAAAAAGAAATTAAATGCTCCATGAGTCATTCGAGTCATCTGTCCTTTATTGGCTAGACATTTGAGGCTACACTAACTACAGCATACGTTTTGACTTAAAAGTACTAAAATATAGACTAATCAAGTTCAAGGCACCTTATCTTTGGTAGAACCATGGCCACCTGCATCAGTTCAAAGTTTAGTAGTGTTTTAAAAACAGGTACTTAGCAGATAGCAACGCATCTGCAGAGCGGTCTCTTTGATCATATGCAACACAAATGTGTCCATGGCGAAGGCAGAGCAGAAAGGAGTGATAAAAGTACACAAGCCTTAGTAACGCTTCCATGTCTGCATGCTAACAGCTTGATGGCTTGGACAGGAGGGAACTAGACAGTACTTTGAGAGAGGAAACTGTGTCTGATTCTTTGATGTCATCAGTAGGTACACACTGCGAGTAGAGGTCACTGTTTGATTGAGGTTCTAGATCTGGATCCAGAGTTGCACCATCTGGTTCTTTCTTAACTGTCACTGCAATTGCGCTGGTCTTGTCTTCCCCCTGTTTCAGGTGATAAACACAAGCTAGAGTGTCCGGGGAAGCAGAAATACTGGAGGGCTTTTCAGGGGGGACATCTAATTTGGGCACTAAGGTGAAACAAGTGGCCTCAGGAAGAGTCAAAGCCACAGTGGTCCGGTCCTGAACTAAAGCTCTGGCCCTGCTGGGAGAGCTAAGATCAGCTGGCTCATCTTGGTTTAAAGGCACCAGAAGGGACGTGCCATTCCACTTCAAAGATACTCCAAGATCCTCAGCTTCCATCTTTGGCCTTTTGGTCATTAACTGGTCATCCCGACTCTGTAGTTCTGTGAGCTCCACGTCTCCAGTAGACCTCTTGGTGATGGCTCGCTTGCTCAGGTTCAGCGGGAGGGATTGGTCTTGAGGAATACTTCTGTTGGGTTGGGAGGTCTTGCTGAGATCCTGAGCCAGAACTTCAGAAAGTCGCTTGGAGAAGGTGTTCATGTGCGTCGAGCCAAGACGGGTGCGCATCAGTTGACGAAGCTGCAGACTACAGCCGATGTCTAACGGGAGGATCCTAAGAGGGGGTAGGGGAGCTCTATTCAAGGCGAGTCCTCCGTTCTGGTATGAGGTATCCGAGCTACACCCTGAACACTGGTGTTGGGGACTCTCAGGTGTACTGACTTTGGGCTGATGCTCCATAATCGTCTGGTGGGGTGTGGTAGAATCTTGAGGAGTACTCACTCCATTAAGGCCCAGGCGGGCTCGGAAGAGGTCAAAAGGACACAGTCCTTTAGTGGGACTTAATCCGTCTAGAGAACCACCTGCCAGCAATTTGCAAGGAACTGACAGAAAGGAAGAAGCTTGAGATTCTACTGTCTCCATCTTCACATCTAACCCCACCACTGGTTGGAGGGGCACCGGTGCAGAGGATACAAGCGCCAGACCTTGGCCGTGAGGATGGTTGGTAAGCTTCAGTTCCTGAAAAATAGTCAATGGCTGGACAATCTCTTGATGGGGTCTTGCTGGTTTCTCTAAGGGAGGTTTGGGGTGCAAGGGCGGCCTTCCAACTCTGCCTTTGGACAGAACCTTGGCATTGCGTTTTCCAGGTGGTCTTCCTCTTTTTCGTACAACAACAGCACCATCTGGTGGTGAGGTCTGAAAAAGTAGCACAGAAAAGAAACTTGACAAAACATAGCTATGCTTTCCTGATCTTAGATCTTATATGGTAGGTTACGATTACACAACATCTAAGAGCAAGTGCGCACAGCTATTTTTAATCAGTCCTGACATCAAACCTCACTGCACAAATATTTGAATAATTTGTTATACAGCAGTGTGGCATAACGTATATCAGATGAACAAAGCAAAGTGTGATTCGTCACATAACATGTCAGTCAAGATGCTCTTCCTGTGTGGCTTTACGGTTTTTAACCATTTTATTCTGAGTACTTGCATGCAACAAACCAAAAGCATCAGCATTTCTCCTTTCTTGTGCTACAGAAAAGTAAAAGCCTCACCTGATCAGTAACTGCATTCTTTTTTGGACTGTTTGACACCCCTCTGCCCCGCACAGTCTTTTTGATGGTAGTGGGTGAGACAAATGTAGCTCTAGGCTTGCCAAGTTCTGTGTTTTCTCCTCTTACATGTAGTTCATATGGGAGCATCAGCCTAGAACAACAGAGAAAATGAGCAATCAGTTAGTTGAGCGAAGCCCTTTGATACAGCAGGAATGCACTGAACTGTTGTAATCAGAGCCTCACGCTCACCTTTCATAATGCCTCCTGGTGCAGGTGGCAGCACTGGTGCTGCCTGGGCTTCCACCCAACTCATTGTACACAGTCTTCCACAAACGATGTGATGTCACCTGCAGGTGATGAGGAGAACAATTACTCTCACTTACACTACTGAGATCATCGCTATCACTTTTATTCCAAATATGATGGATTACAGCTTACTCAGCAGGGCCGAGTAATGAAACGATATGGTAAGCTTACCCTGTCGTAGCCCCCCAGCCTTTTTACAACTGAATACATGAGGAAAAGGTCAACTGTGGACAAATGAAAGACAGCTAGGTTAATTACTTAAGTCAAAAAACAAGAAAGTGAAGTAAATGGTGCTCAATTTCTGCACAATTTTGAAATATAAAAGCAGTCATACATACTCTTTTTGAAACCCAGGTTAGGAACTTTGCTTATAGGGGAACCCCTGCGCTCCATAAAGAAAAAGAGCTGATCCAGGAAGAGCTGCTCCTCTGGATGTGGGAGCCAGTTTCCATCCCAATGCATCTCCACACTGCCCATCACATTTTCCTACAGCAATCAGTTAGAACACATTAGAAGATCTTTCTTGGAATAACTGCTAAACGGAAACATTAAGATGCATTCACATTAGAGAAGAAGTCTACTGTCTGTTGTCAGTGTTGTAGCAATACATGAAACATAATAAATTCCTCCAATTTAAACCATGAATCAGTGTGTTCAACTTGAAGCTGTGGTGAAATCTGCATTGAGAAATCTTTTGTTTTGACAAAAACGTCTAGATTTTTGGGATTCCATTGAAATGAGTGGATTTTATTTGTGAACACTGGCTGAACAACAAATGTAACTGTTAAGTTATAATCCCACTTCCAACTTCTAGACTATTCATAAATCTTTCAAGATAGACCCACCAACTTTAAGTTGTAATCTATGGTTTATACTTTTAAAATAAAACACAATACCCACTAATCAGATTTGCAGGCTGCCTAGCTAAACAAAGTAGCTACTTGACTTACATTAGTTAATATTGGGTAATGTAGTTAAGCATGAAAAACAGCAGTGTTCTCCAATAAGATATTTGTTATGGTATATTCTTGTATTTATACATTTCAAAACACAAATTAGATCACATAAATATCACCGAACTACTCAGCCTTCTACCTTTTCTGTTTTTCTATTTTTGCTTCAAATCAAATGTTGTACTAATATGATTAATCTCTGACCTGTTCTTTTTATAACAGATCAGATTTTTTCATGTAATATAATAATTAGCAATTGAGCTTTTTTAAGATTTTTTTCCGTAGCATTTTGAATTGTTTATAGAAACTGGCGACTGTGACTTGAACAAGATTATGATGAACAAAGCAGCAGTAAAGATACCAAGACAAAAATGGTGTGAAAGGAAGTCAAGACATCAAAGTTAAAACAAAACAGGAAGCACACAGTGATGTCACAGTATACTTCACCATTTGTTCGAAATCTTAAAACATCCTGTTTAGCCTTCAGAACTGTATTAACTGTAAATGCGTCTGTGGATCAAATAGTGTTGCAAAACTCCACAGCATACCTTCATCCTTTCCATCCATGACTCCGATAAATGGTTGTGGTTTTGCTGATCAGCACCTTTGCCATCCCCGCCCTTTCTTTTACGAGGTCGCCCCTTCAGACTAAGAGAGGAGCATCCTGGGACAGAAAGGTAAAGCATCCTTAGGGCAACAGTACTATACTTTTTTTATAACATCTGTAAATTAATTTTAAATTCATTCAATTCATACAAAAATTGAAAGTCCCATTTTTTAAATGTAGTGTGGACATTATCAAGTACAATGAAATCAACCATTTGAGCATAAGTTGGGTTAAAATTAAAAATCATTGTCACAATATCAAAATATCAGTATTATTACAACCACAAATTAAATTGTACTTTGCTCAATGACAATAACAAGGTAAAGACACATTCACTTCACATTAAATATTAATTTGAATGAATTCAAATATTTGTCAATTAAAAATAAACACTGTATCAAATTTTAAAAGCATGTTACAAAGTAAATAAATGAATCAAGTAATGAAAACATAAAACAACAAATCTTGAGCAATAAAATAGTCTACTATCATTACATAAAGACCTTCTATCAACATTTATTTGTACCGTTTAGCCGTTCATCATCTAAAATTTGGACCTTGTACACTGACAACTGCATTAGCATGCCATCTAACAACAAAGTTTAAGGTCACAATCTATCAATGAGAGTGTAGCACTCACCAAGTTGTGTCAGAATGCTGGCATTGCTGTCTAGAGTAGGGTGGTTGAAAGTATCCCGGCAGTAGAGGACTCGCGTGGTGTCAAGGGCCACTTTTATCCCCCCCAGAGCCAGCAGGTGAGGGTCCTGCAGATTAGGGGAGCTAGCCTGATCTGGGACACGTCTTTGAAGTGAACGAAAGCGGCAGTACTGGGGGTAACTAAGAACCTTCACCTTCTGCTGTAATACTAGAGGCTCATCTGAAAGAGAACACAAAACAAAAGTGTCAGTGCATAGATTTAGGAACTATTTATTTACTGCAAAATATTGATCAGTATCATCACAATCAGATCAGCGGTCATATTCTAAACTAAAAATTTAATTCAAGTATACTATTAAGCTACATTGAAATACTATGAAAATATGGCTGATATCAATATCATCTACTATCCCTGGGCTTTTTTAGACTCCAATGTTGTTATGTTTGCAAAATATAAAAGAGAATATTTTATGTAAGCTGAAAATGCCTTAAAATACCTTAAAATGCCAAATCGTTCTTGGACCTTTCGATGGAATATATATATATTTTTTAATCTCACAAAAACCATGCAGTTCCATCATGAGCCTCTAGGGGCATGGATATTTCAGAACAGGGAAACTGATCTAGGGTCATTAATTAAATAAGGTTATGTAATTTATTATTTTATGACTATTTTTTCTAGTAAGATATTTAAAAAAGGGCTTTGTCCTAAATAAAATAGTTAGTTACAATGAAGAAACCTGGAATGCTGTGTCAAATAAATAATTACATTTTCTTCAGCACACTGCACATATCTGTTTGATAAGACTGTACAGTTTTACTATTTTAAATTGCATTATATTGTTTTGCACATAGCTGTATGACAATTACTGTCAGTTTTTCAGTTTAATTTAGCACATGACATTTCTAAAAGAGCTCATGTTTCAAGGTTATTGTTATTAGATAATGCGTCCATCTGTTTGCCTGTGTCCTCTCACAGAACTTCAAAAATACTGATCTGGTTCATTTATTAGGCAAGGAAGATGACCAGATCTTGGCTTTCTTGAAGACTGAAAGACTCTGGGTGAGAGTCTCTCGGGTGATCATTTTGCTGATCTGAATTTAATTTGATTTGCGTGTAATTTGCATGTATGAATTATTGATAATGAGTTATGGGGAAAAAAAAAAAAGTTTTGAAACGGATCATCCAATCCGGTCATTAACAACAATATTAATAGTTAATAATACCAATATTACAAAATAAAATGTAACTCATGCTCGTATGCCACTGAACGATATAGGAATTAGCTCAATAATACAGCCCAGGGTGACCTTTAAACCTGTTTGCATTTTATACAGACAAGCTTTAAAAACAGGATGACACCTAATCAGTGTTGCCAACTGCTTTCAATCGAAGGTAGCTAAATGTCAACAAAACATCATGGCAAATTGTTGCAAGAGAAACATGTTGAGAGAAACATGCTTGCATTTGAAGCATTGCTAATTTTTCAAAGCAGTGGGAAAAAAAAAAAAAAAGATATATATATATATATATATATATACACACACACACAAATGGTTTATCTCCCTTTTACCAAATAAGTTAAAACACCTAGGCCTATTGAATATTAATTACATGAATTACATGACACCACATAATTAATATTCATGAGCCAAACTGATACATTTTAGAATGTTTTTCTCCCGTTTTGCATACAGTCTTTACATCCTTAAAAGAAAAGAAAAACCCAGACTTCAGGATTTTTCATCTGTTACTCACCCTCACTCTCTGTTTTCCCTTCTTCTGTATAACTAGCATCTTGTGACCCATCAGACTTCTGAGACACATGAATGTTTTGACTGCTGCGCTTCCACTGTGGCGGTTCCTGACATGTCCACTTCACCAAATCCTCCACTCTGACCACAACCTTTTTTGATACAGCAAGGACTTCATCCTGCAGGCAGAAATGCATATAAACATCAAGCAAACATCTATAACGCATCTGATACATTGACATGAGCTTACAGCCGAGACCAGGTTTTGCTTAATTGCCTGAAATATTTGAACACCTTCAGTTAAAGCTATGGAGAAGCCTCTCCCTTTTTCCTATGTTATACTAGTTGACAATAGGAGACTCGTCACCTCAGGCAAAAACAACCAAACCATACTGCTTTAAAAAAAAAAAAAAGGGGGGAGTAAAAGCCCAGTTGACATTTAGATGATTATCTTTGCAGCATTCCTACATTCAACTGTTTACAACAGAAACTGAGAAAAGCTTTAGGATTACTTTTTACTCACACGTGTTGTTCTAAAACAGGATCTTGTTCTAAACACTTTATTAATAAGTAAAATATTACAAGGGTCACAGAGGCGGTCCAAAATGCTTTCTAGTTTAGGCAGGGCTGTAAGGAGTGTTGACACTTTTGTTCAGTATATAGCTCAATTATTTAGCTATGTAACTATAAAATAAAAGCTAGTTTATGTTCATTACTAATTCAAGAACTCTTCAACATTTTACAAGTGTTTGAAGCAACTTTATTTGTGATTAGAGTAGCAATCTCAATTTATTGCTAGTTAAAACATCTAACAGTAGTTTTTTATTTGCACAAAACAGAAAAACAAAAACAAAAATCTTTGTGTGTCATCAAGCTCAGGCCATATTCAAGAGAAAGTTAATATGGAAAACATAAGAAATGCAAAGCCATGCATGTGTCACACAATTAGTGTTTAAAAAATGTCCATTTTTAAGCAATCTAATGTTTGAATATCTCAAATTTTATCTCATAAACAAATTTCAACATTAATAGTAACTCAATAACTTAGCATCAAATCAGCATTATAAAATGATGTCTAAAGGATCATGTGACACTGAAGACTGAAGTAATGGCTGCAGAATAATCAACTTTGCAGATTAAACAGACTAAACAGATTTCAACCAAAACAGAAAACGGTTTAATAAACTGTAATAATGTTTTGCAATAATACTGTTTTTACAACAAATAAACAAAAGCTTGCTGAGCATAAGAGACTTCAAAAAAAACAAAATTATTACAAACTATTATAGTTTTTTCCTTTATTTATGGCTTCATGATATAAATTTATTTAGCACACAACTTATATATTTATGTATATTTTATTAGTATATCTACATTTAATATGATAACATGGATCGATCTATGCACACTTTTCCTTATTTATGTAACTTTTCCCATCTCTCACCTCTCCGTGCTCTACTGCTCTGCCCTTCGGAGTGTCCTCAGGTAAGAAGTAGAGTCTAGAACTGGCCAGCAGGTGGTGTTGTGTCTGATCTTCCCACAGCAATGTAACCTCCGCTATACACACTGGCTCCTGGGGGCCACAGCGCATGAAGTAGAACTCCCCAAGCTTCCAAACCTGCGTTGGACCCCCAGATGCTTGCTTGCAACCCACTGACTTATAAAAGGCAAAGGACCCTCGAAGGCAGCTGGGAGCACCTAACCACTGTTTCAAACAAGAGCACATAGGTTAGAAAATAACCTGCACATAGAAGAACAACAGAATAAAATCACCCACATATGGCTTTTTTGCAGCCGTGTAAGGAAATGACACATTTGCTTAGAATACCATCAACAGTACTGAGTCAGAGAACAAAAATTATAGGTTACACAAGTTCACAAGCATTAAAACAGTCTATGGTTAAAAAACAACTTATCAATTCATATAGTTCACTTGGAATTTGCTCCTGTGCAGGTATTTTTAGCAAACAGAAATGCTGTCATTACACAAACACTTCATAACTCTGGAAGAAAACGTATGCATATAAACTATGAAGCTCAAATACACACATGCAAACACCCTTCACATGATTCAAATTATCTGTCTGAGCAGTAAGCATTGCAGTCTTCTCAAACCAGCTGAGCAGTAGGAAAAATAAGCCGACTTTTATCAGTGTTTTCGCTAAAATCTGAGGCAATAAAAGGAGTTAAATTCCCAAAACATAATATACAGTAGGGGTGAATTACAGGAACTAGTCATTCGCATAACCTACTCAGAACTGCTTGGTCTTCTTTGGTTTCCATGGTTGAAAACACATTCCAATGAATTAATCTACTTAAGAATGGCCTGATAGCAGCAGAAAAACAACGATTTTTATGGAAAGTAAAACAAAAATTCTATAGAGCTGGTGCCAAAATGTGGTTTGCTGCTATCAAATATAAAAACGCACCAAAAACAGACAATAAATGTGACTTACTGAAGGCTACACTCACTGAATAAACAAACACACACATTAAATATTTAATGATGCATATGAAGACTGATTCATTTATCTTAAACATACAGTACAGTGGGTACGGAAAGTATTTAAACCCCTTATTTTTCACTCTTTGTTATATTGTAGCCATTTGCTAAAATAATTTAAGTTAATTTTTTTTCTCATTAATGTACACACAGCACCCCATATTGACACAAAAACACAGAATTGTTGACATTTTTGCAGATTTATTAAAAAAAGAAAACACTGAAATATCACATGGTCCTAAGTATTCAGTATTCAGATTTGCTGTGACACTCATATATTTAACTCAGGTGCTGTCCATTTTTTCTGATCCCCCTTGCGATGGTTCTACACCAGAGATCTCCAACCCTGCTCCTGGAGAGCTACCGTCCTGCAGATCTTAGCTCCAACCGTGCTCCAACACACCTGTCTGTAATTATTAAGTAACCCAGAACACCTTGATTAGCTGCTTCAGGTGTGTTTGATTGGGGTTGGAGCTGAAATCTGCAGGACGGTAGCTCTCCAGGAGCAGGGTTGGAGACCCCTGTCATAGAGGGTCATCTAATTTTTGTTGAATGCCTGAAATCTTAAAGGGTTACTCCACCCCAAAAGTGAAAATTTTGTCATTAATCAACTACCCCATTTCGTTCCAAATCCGTAAAAGCTTTGTTTGTCTTCAGAACACAATTTAATATATTCTTGATGAAAACCAGAACATTAGCGTATCTATCAATTGCATCTAACACAGAACTGTGAACGTAAAGTGCATTCAAAATGCTAAATAATATGAAATAACTGCAGTCTCTTTTTACCACCAATACAGATCAGTAATTTTGATGACATCATTCTATAATTTGGCTACACATTGGAATTTCTGTCCATTTAAATGCTCTTTAAAAATACATTCTCTACATGATTATATACCCCTACATGGTAACAAACGCATGTGTTCTGGTCCAGATAATAAAATATAATTTTATTCTATTAATTTGTTTCTGTTGTAACAGACATGTTACATCGTAAGGGGGAATCTATTGGTAAAATGTGACATAAACAAAAAGTACCTAGTAGTATTTTGTTTATGTCACACTTTGAGACTCTACAGCCTAGGAGATTGTATCAGAAATGCAATAGTGTCCTTAAGTTTCTTTAGTAATCACTTATTGTAAATTGTCTTCCTGGTCTGAACCAGTGATTTTCATGCCCACTCTAATGATGTTGTGGAGAGTAGCCATTATGTTAAAGAACAGGTCGATGAACCTGGATCTTACAAAGTTTTTGAAGGAAGTAGAGATACTACTGGCATTTGGAAAATCTTCTCACTGTGGGTTTTTGATCAATGGTGGTTCCCATATGTTTATATTCTTGCACCATCTCTATTTCCGGACTTCTGACATCTAATGCCTTGATGCTGGTAGACCTTTCCCTACAGAAATCAATGGCTATCTCTATCTTTAAGGCATTCGGTTCCAGATAATTCACCTACAGCACAATTTATCCAATTCAGATTAAAACTGTCTATCCACGTTTGTATAATCAGTGATGACCTTGTCATCTGAGTATTTGATTATTTTTTTTTTACTCCTCTGTTCATAAGTACTATATACCAGGTGAATACCACAGAGGACACTAGATTCACACAATGGATTGCATTTTACACTTGCAATAAAAAAAAACATTAAAACACACACAGATCAGCAACACCATCTACCATAAGTAACAAGAAAAATTCTTACCTTTCAGTTATGTTTGTTATGTTCCTCATGAGACGTAAGCAGGCTGGTAAGATGCAAGGTCATAGTTAGTGTCTGCTTCATGCGAGAATTGTAGACTTTACAATGCCCCATTTTTCAAGAAGTCTGGATGATTTTTCTGTTCTGAATTTTATCTCAAAACAGTAGGCTACTAATCCTGCACTGAAGTATAACTTCAATGAATCAATGAACTTCAGTGAATCTTACAAAAACATAAAATTAGCACATTAGGTATTCTTTATGAAAACCAGGACATTATGTATGCAGTTCTGTGTTAGATGCAATGGAAAGATATGTCTTGTACATGTATTTACACTTTAATTTGTACAAATAACAGAACTTTCCATTGCGTCTGACACAGAATGAGCATCCACCGGATGCTGCTCAAAATGGCCCTACGGTGACGTTACCGTGCCGAATCTTTGAGTAAAGTCATTATTCTTGTTTTCTTTCCATAAATAAAGTATTCTCATAGCTTAATAATATTACAGTTGAAGCATTGATGGCAGATGAAGCACTTAGATGATGTATTTTATACTTTTCTGCACCTTGACAGTGGTAATTATTTATTTGTTGAGAACGAGGACGATTTAATCTTCTCGCCCCTCTAAGGAACCTGATGATCAGTTCATGAGATATCTGTTTCCACATATCATGTCATGGTTTGCAGAGACATGTGCTTTAGGGGTGAAAGGAGATAACCGATCATACCAATCATAACTTTTTTAGAACTGTTGGGTTTTAACCAACCTCGTGCAGGCCCTTCAGTGCTTTACACCATAGCGTTTTGCACCATACACAATTGCATCACAACAAACCCTCTGTTGAGAGTGGTGAGGTAGGAGGGGTCACCAGGCTGGTTTATGGCAGTGAACGGTGCTATCCATGACCTAGTAAGTTCATCATGCACCTCCAGGAAGAATGGCACCAGGGTGGGGCCTGAGAACTAATGCAAGCCTTCAATACCACGACTGAGGTGAGACTCTTGAGCAAGGCACCATTACCTCAATGGCTCCCTGTGTGCTGCAGGACTGGCTGCCCACTGCTCCGGGTGTGTGTTCACGGTGTGTGTGTGGTTGTTCACTTCTCACTGCTGTGTGTGTGCACTTGGATGGGTTAAACACATATTCCTAGTATGGGAAAACCATACCTGCCCACATGTCATGTCCTTAAAAAAAAGAGAAACCAGTCGTCCACCCTCAAAGTACAGAAATCAGGCTCATCCTCCAATACAGCTGACATCATCGACGGAAACCCTGGTGCTCTGTCTGGTACACTCCGAGAAGGTCCAGGACATTCCCCACACATTGTCACCCTTAGACCACCCAGGCAACTACCTGAAGTAGTCTTCTTGTGGCTTTGTCAGAAAGAGAAATAGATCTAGGCAGAGGAACTGGAACTCTACCACTTTTGAGGTATTGGAGCCTGGTCCACACAATAGGAATATGACTCATGACCCAGACACCTGAGGCATTGATCGTGACCATCTACCATGGCTGCCACCCCCAAACAACTGCACAACCCTGAGCCACTGGACAAAAAGGTTGTCACACTAGAGCCATTGCGGATTTTAAGCCATAGTCTCTAGCCACCTTGGATGCTACTCCAGTGTTCCCCAGCATTGAAGTGCTGCACTTGGAGACACCAGGGCTTTCCGGGGGTGTTTGAGGCCCTGCTCTGTCATGGTCATCTGTCATCTGTTTTTGTACTGCTTGCCTTGTGGATTTTCTGTGTACTGATATTTGCTTTGTTTTGGACTTTTGCATCTGTTTTGCCCCTTTGGATTCTGTTCGTTGATTGACTGACCCTGACTCCCTATATGGACTATTCTTGTGTTTTGCCTCTGCTATCTTTGTTCACCGTTGTGTGACCCTGCCCGTCTTGCCCATGCCTATTTATATAGCCTTGTGAATGGATCTGCACATCCCTGTCTCCTTCGTTACAGTGGTAATCATGTCATAATCAGCTCTTTTCAGATGTTTTATTAATACTGTTCACTGTTCAGGGTTCATGTCCATCAGTCTATCCTTTAATTAAAACATAAAGATGTTGCTTGTTACTAGTTAAACACCATTGTGCCCAAAAAAACACCATAATACATTCTTCTGAGTCCTTATACACTGAAATTTAAATTCTGGTTTGGAGAATAAGTATCTGGATTATCACTACACATTCTCTGTGTAACAAATTTTAAAATATATACAAAAGTCATTCTCATAGATAAGATTCCTTGAAATCTTTGAGCAGTTCCAGAGTAGCATTTACGGGCATTGCTATTTATTGCAGCAGTCAATAAGGTAAAAATAGCTCCATTTCCTTACCTTGCTAAGTTAAAGAATTCTATCTATCTTTACCATATTTCTCTGCCACTGAAATCTAATAAACCATATATAGCAGACAGATTTCAAAAGCAAATAAATATAGTAATTAAATATATGGTAAAGACAATGGAAAAGAAATATGTTAGAAGGCAACAGTGAATTATGTTTGTCATATACACAACACCGTCTGTATATAGTAAAGATTTTACAACACATATCATATTTACGTATATTTCAAATGGGAACATAGAGTAAGATCATCTTCCATTGCATCATGGAGACAGAATTATGTTTCATGGATATTTCTGCTCTCTAGACTGGAGCAGTGTTTCTACCAATATCATTAATAATTCAAATAGTGTTTAGATTTAGCTTTTGTTTTTGATCGGGTTATGTTTCTCACTTGTCTGCAGATTACCCATTCAAGGTCACAGCAACACAATTTGATTCTTCAAGAATTATAAACGACACATAATGCAGCTATTCCTACGCTACCGTTATAAGCACTCTGTTCAGTGCATAAATTTAGTTCATAAATGTTTTTTTTTATTAAATATTAAAAAATTTAATAAAATCCCCCCCCCCCCCCCCATAAGTAATTTTGTAGCCCCTAACATTTTCCTACTATGGTCTTTTCCATAAAATAACATGAGAGTAGTTTAAAAATAGCTAATTGGAACACTTATGTGCAAATAATAGTATGTTTTTTGTTATTTTACCATTGTCTTCCTCATAAACCTCACATTCTTTCTGAGTGATCCATCTGTATCAAGCTAGCTAAATATGTTTAACGTCAATTCAACGTCTTAAAATCTGTTGGCATGATGAAGCCGTAGTGGAGCAAAAAAGCAAATCCACCCCCCCCACCCCATTCAAAATAACACCACTCCACTACATGCTCTGCTTGCATACTCTGTTAGAGGGCTTACATTTGTGGCATGACCAGGATGTGAGTGACGGTTAGGGAAGTGAGTGTACTGGAGTTCAGAAAGAGCTGTAAAGCTAAACCTCACTACCCTGATCTCAAGAGGCATGCTAGTAAGAGGCATTAGAGGCTGTGATCTTTAGAGTCTTTGTTAATTTGTGTATCTAGGATGCCAGAGATACCAGTTTGAGTCCCGCTTTGAGAAGAGCAAATAGAGCAAAACAAGTAATCTTCAAGTAGCACTCAGATACTCCTATGTTTGCATGTCATCTGTATTTACTCATTTCCTATAGCATGTGTGAAATCCAATGAAGTGACAATAATGTTGATAGGCATTCTGCAGAGGCAGTGTTGGCACCATTTACTGTAGTTATTCAGGTCATTGCTCATGGCTTTGGTGAGTAATATGGCAGTATATGGTTTTGGGGTTTGTATCTGGTCTGTCTGGACTGCACAGTCCAGTCAACAGTTATGCAATGTATGGTAAAACAGATATATAGTATCACGTTTAAACTTGACCGCAGAGTAGTGCAGAGTAAAAGGAGATATCTTTTATCTCCTTCAGAATATCATCTTTCACTTTTATACAAGGCTAGAATATACATATACAATATACATATTTGTAAATGCTGATTTTTCGACAGTGTTGATTGGCAGGATCTCTTTGGCTATTCTTTCTGTGCTACTCCATGTGAGTTTCTCAGAGAATATAAATGGGGACTGAGTAGTTTTTCTTACTGGTTTCTCTTGATCAGAAAGATAAGTAAAACTACAAAATTTCAAACAACATAGCCAGAATTCATTTCTTGTCAGTCCAATGGTCGAGTGTCAGTCCAAATCCAATGATCTGTGGTCTCTGTTGTTTCAGAGACTGGTTTTCAGTGTTCAGATGGTAAAAAAGACATGCTATTAGACCAATAGAGACAGCAGAAACAGGAATAAACAGAAATTAATGTATAGATTCATATATTTATGCATTTATTTTTAACATTTTTGCATATTTGGTCCTTCGTACATTTTAAAATAAATAAAATGTATACATTGTTTTCTCTAAGAACTACACACATATTTTCCCAATCTAAAGTTTATATAGAATAGATAGTGTAGTAGTAGCCTGTGAATATTCAGGGCAAAGAAAGAAACAATTGCCAACTGTATAGAAAGTGTAAAAAGAAGAATAGGTAAGATTTAAACGAGGTAGAGTGGGTATAAGAAAAGCAGTAGGAGAAAGAGGTGAAAAGAAGAGCAAAGGAGGTGAACAAGATGTAGAATGTTAAATAGAAGTTAAATGCAGAAAGGGAAGAGAAAGAACAAATATGAAAACCATTGAAAGATTTGGGAAAAACTGTTCATGTTGGAATGGTATAGAAGGTAATATAGCAGGGATGTCCAGTTCTGTTCATTGAGTGACCCTTCAGCAGAGTTTATCCCTAACCCTATTTAAACACACTTGAACCAGCTAATCAAAGTCACTAGAAACTTCTAATCAGGTGTGTTTGAGCTAAACTCAGAAAAGTGTCCTTCTACCTAGAACTCCAGGGAACGATGTTGGGCCATCAGGCTAAGAAACTTTCTCATGCTTGTCATGCCATGGATGGCCTGGTTTCATGGGTCACTGAGCTTTCGGATCTACTGCGCCATCTGCAGGCTGTAGACTCTAATACCATGCAAGCAGTGCCTCAACAGCCAACAAGTCTCGAACCATGTATTAATAATCCACCTCAGACGTATGCCTTAGATCAGGAGTGGCTTATGTGATTTCCATTTCTCTGGTGGAGTTCGTGACTGCGGTACTGCTATCTAGGATTCTTGTTCTTCTTCTTGATGACTTCAAATTATTTAAAACTTATAAAAGGCTGCTTTGTGATACACCTACAGGGCATTTTGAATATTTGGTTTTGCCCTTTGGGCTGTCCAACGCCTCAGCGGTCTTCCAGGCACTTGTCAATGACTTGCTGGGAGCTGTGATTAATAAATTTGTCTTTGTGTATCTAGATAACATTCTAATTTTTCCTTGTTGGTTCCAGGTGCATGACCAGCAAGTCAGGCAAATGCTTCAGTGGTTGTTGGAGAATCAGTTGTGAAGGTGGAGAAGTGTACTTTCCATGCTAATTTGGTTTCTCTCTTGGGTCCTATCATATCGGCAGAGGGGATTCGCATGGACCCTGTGAAGGTAAGAGTTGTCTCTGACTAGCTGGTGGATTTCTTGAGAAAATCTTTATAAAAATTTCAGAGTTTCAACAATTTTTAAAGGTGTTTTATTAGAAATTTCAGCCAGGTGGTGGCTCCTCTGACAGCGTTAACTTCCACCAAAACCAAATTTAGTTGATCTAGTGCTGCTCAAGTAGCGTTTCATGATCTTAAATCTAGGTTTACTACAGCTCCAGTCCTTATTTTGCCAGACCCTACTAAGCTATTTGTGGTGGAGGTTGACACATCAGAGAAGGGTGTCAGAGCAGTTCTTTCCCAGAAATCCCCTCACGATAATAAGCTACATCCATGTTCTTATTTTTCTAGGGTCACTCTTCCAATGTTATGTTTTATCCCAGTGTGAGAAAGTCGCTGGCAGCCATCCGTCAGCATTTTTGGTGGCCAGCCATGGCTGAGGACATCTGTTGGTTCATGGGTACTTGAGAGGTTTGTGATCAATACAAATCTTCCAATCAACTTTCCGTTGATCTGCTTCATCCCCTCCCAATCCCTTCCCACGTTTGATCACATATTTCCCTGGATTTTGTAACTTGTCTTCATCCATCCAGTGGCAATATTGTGACCCTAACTGTGGTGAATCGCTTTTCTATGATGGCCCACTTCATTCCCTTTCCATGGACAAGGTTTTCAAACTTTAGTAGACTGGAAAGGCTACAGTCTGGGGAAGAGACCCTGGGTCCCGCCTCGGGACATCTTGGAGTTTTGTTTTTGTTTAGTTTTTTTTTTGCCTACACATGCGGATGGTTGTGTTTCATTCTCAGTGCGGTCTTGCACATACTTGCAGCTGTTTGTTATTTTCTTATTAATTCTCTTCTAATTTAAGTGTCTTGTTTTAATGTTTTTCTCTGCCAGTGTGTTTTGTTACTTACGCTTTAGTTCAATTTTTGCTTTGATTTCTTAGTCATGTTGTGTTGTTTGTTTGTATTATTTAGTTTATTCTGTCACTGTCTGGATTGTTCGCACTTACTGGCCAGCTGTTTGCCTCCCTCTCGTTCTGGATTGTGACTGATCTCTGGTTCTTCTGCCTGTCTACCTGGACCAAGCACCGTTAATGACCCTTGCTTGTTTCTGACCATCGTGTGCTAATATTACTTTCCATCGTGCAGCTGCTTGACACCTGTTTGATCTGTCTAAGGGAATATGTTGAGGCTTTCCTGGATTGGATCTGCTTGGATCGCTCTCTTGCTTTGTGATCCCAGTCTGATTATTGATTGTCTTGTCATCATCCTGCTGACCCATGGACAGCAGCTTGCTTCCAGTTTATCTTCTATAATAAATATTGTTGAAGCATCTAACTGCATTTTGATCCTTTAATACAGAGACTTGTGACAATTTTAGGTTATATTCATGATGTCCCAAAAGACCACAGTGGAATTTAGTACACTTAGATGTATTTAAGTTTATCTTAAAAAATTCTAAAGAAATATTTTTGTTATATTAGGTACAAAATTAGCATACTTTAGGTACATTATGGAAGTGTAGTGAAATTAATTGTATTTTAGTGCACTTTTCCCCCCTTGGAATAGTAAGGCAATCTCTGCTAGAATCTTCTAGGTTCCATTTTGGAGCTGGTTGGAGCTACACTCTGAAGGACACTGACACATGCTCTAGATCAGTGTTTTTTTTTCAACCCTGGTTCTGGGTGCCCCCCAACATGGCACATCTTGTGTTGGGAGCTGCCCTGGACCAGGGTTGAGAAACACTGCTGTAGGAGAAGGACTGGACACCCCTGAGGTAAAAAAAAAAAAAAAAAAGGTTTCCTCTACATTCAGTGTTGGGGGTAACGCATAACAAGTAACACGAGTTATGCAATAATATTACTTTTTCCAAGTAACTAACCCTAAGTAATGCATTACTTTTTAATTTTGGAGTAATATAACTGAGTTACAATGTAGTTAAAGACTAAATTTGAATGTGCATTAGTTCATCTCACTCTCAAATAACAGATTTAGTATTCATCAAAATTAATTAAAATAAACTCAGAATATGTTATTACATAAATATATCTAATCCCATTTTATTAATCAATGTCTTTGCTGCTGACCTTTGATGATCCAGTTGAACCATACTCATAAGCAAAAATGACTTAAAAAACTCTTTTTTTTTATTGCTGAAGTGTATTGAACTTTCTTCTCCTGTATTCTACTTTACAGATGTGAATTGACTTTTTTTTCAGCCTGAGGTTTATTCATTACACTTGTGTGAAAGGGCTTTTACATTTGCTATAAATAGAACTTCTTGTATTAAAAACAAACACTCAAGCTCTGCCAACGTAAAGTTACTTTTTTAGGGAGTAACGCAATATTGTAATGCATTACTTATAAAAGTAACTTTCCCCAACACTGTCTACATTAGAGAATGAAATTAATGACTATGCTTTGTTATAAATCAACATTTCTTCATGGTCGATAGACAATGGCCTCAAAAAAAAAGGGCTGTGTACAGTTACCTTCTATGTCATGACTATACAATACAGACTACTTTTTTCAAAGTATACCTCTATTTAGAGGAAGAGCTGAAGCAAAGATTTTTTTTTTTGTGGTTTGGGACATCATGCACAGCAAGTGTTCAAACCACTAACACATCCATAATGCTGAGGTCATGGCTTCCCTTCCCAAAATGCTAGTATTGCAGAGTTTATGGGTTTGCAAAAGATCTGGTGACTATGAAGGTCATGTCAATAATATAATTTTACTTTTCAACCTATTCAGTGACCCCTCATACTCTATGCATAGAAATGTTTCGTCATGGGAAAAAGGTGATTACTCAAAACAGCTTTGGGTGTTTGTCAGTCAAAACATTTCATGCTACTGTAGTAATGCTGCATACCAAAGCAAGGCATCAGTTTCTATTGAAAGTGATGTCAGTTTGAAGAATTCTTTGGAAGGCAACCTTCATTTTGCATCATGTTCACTGTATTTTGACGGCTGTGCCAAGTGCAATTACTGTCTTTCAACAACAAACTATTTCCAGGTTCTCCCTTGCTGCTGAGTGTTTTTTTTTTTAATTGCTCTGTTAAGCTAAATCTTAAACATCTTATTATTACTCCTTTCTGCTTAAATTGCTTAATATTTAAATATTATGATATATATTATCTGATTTTGTCTATCAAAAATAATTTGCTTTTTAATCAGAATATCTATTGCTTGCACAGTTTGTTAGTATTACATTAACTGGTCAGTTGTTTTTACCGTCTCTTTTCTCTCTTTCATTTCATATTGTAGAAGTCTTTCAAACATCTGCACATACAAATACTGTGATGGCATCTTCTTTTGTTACATGTACTGCTTGCCACTGCTTTGCTGATATTCTACCTGAGTTAGTAACGGTTGCAGATAAAGCTTTTTTTGTTTGTGGTTATAATACCCATAATATGATAATAAAAGGTACATAAAAAATGAGCTTTTATAGACATTCTATACTCTACTTGAGTTAGATGAGGCAGGAGCCACTCATTGTCATAATCATGCTTAGATTTAATATTGTCATGTAAAATTTGTTGATAATATTGAAATTCTACAGTAGAGCTGTAACATTTCAGGGTCACTATCTAATCTTGTTTATTCTTCATTTAGTCCTTGTTACAAATAAGGCAGAACTACCAATTCTATACCACTAAAAATTACTTTACCAACCAACATCAGTTAAATCTACTCATCTTGATATCAAATGTAGTGCATAGAACCTATGGACTTTTCTAGAACCCTGTATACTGTTGCTCAATTGCAGTTAAATAAGATTAAGTAGAAGAGTCCTGATGCCATGACACCATCAAGAGAGCTGGATGCCCTGCAGATTTGTAAAACAAACTTTACTTGGTCCAAAATGGACCAGAGTGCTTACCAGACTAGGAAGAATGACGATTAGCCTTGGTTCTCTCAACACTGCATTGGCTGCCTATTAAGCATTGTATACTTGCTGATTAAATATAAAGGCAACAGACTACAGCTACCACTATCTTCTGACCAAATTCCACAGTGGCATACCCCAAACTCCATGTGGAAAGAGTCAAATGCAAACTCCAAACTCATGTCTTCTCATGCCAGAAGAAAACTGGCCCCATGACTGAGCCTGTTTTCTCCCAGGTTTTTTCTTCACTAATCTTGTCTGATAGTTTTGGTTGCTCAGTTGGGGTTTAAAAGACACTTACTATTGTTATTGTTATTATTGTTTCAGAAATTGATTTGTTTTCTCTAAGTATATTCAGCGAGAGCGAAACTTGAATAAAATTTTGCTGAATAATGATAAACTTTCAAAAACTGACACAGTTACTGAACTGAATCCACATTAAATTGATTTAGCTGAATAATGGCACTATTGCTATCTACCATCTGTAGAGCTGCTTTATAACTAAAGTTTTTCTTCTTCTTCTTCTTCTTCTTCTTTAAGTTTAATGGCGGATGGCAAACTAGCTTATTGTGCATTTCCGCCACCTACTGGGTTGGAGTGTGAGACCTCAACGAGCGGAAGAAAAAAAAAAAAAGTAAATTAGAGTAAATTAGTAGAAGTAAATTCTTATATCCTGTTAATTAATCCTGTATCCCTCAAAAATTTAAACAGAAAATCATATACCTTTGATTGTTTTCTAAAGTTTTTCATAATGTATGCACTTTGTAACACTGACCATTATTTTCCTGTTTGCTTTGAAAATATTTGTATAAAAAATATATATAAGTATCATTTAAATGAGACTTGACTTAAAAATTATTGCTTACATAAAAAAAAAAAAAAAAAAAAAAGTTGTTGTTTACCATATTGAATTAAAATATTAGTATTTTCAAAAATGTCATTTTTCATATGTGACCACAGGGGAGTCATTAAACATTTTGTTGTTTAATGCTGAGAATATCTCTAGTCTAAAAGCCTCAGACGGACTTTAAAAAGGACACAGTCTTCCGGTTAAGTAACACTCTTCCAGCAAATTGCCATCCACAGCATAGCAGAACCACTGGATTTGACAGATTTTTTTTACTTGTCCCCCTACTCTACTTTCACCTATGGTATATTGTTTGATATTGGTATAATATAAAATCACTTTTCTTGCTTAGTGGGCCAATCAGAATTTAATTGTCAGTGGATGGTCTTCATAGCAAAAGTTGACAACTCCTCTCTCATAATTCACATCTTCTTCCTTCTCTTCATCCTCCAAACAGTGGTTATGACCATGTATTTCCATGTCTTCACTGGTACTCTGTTGTCTTATTATAACCCTCTTGTTGTTGTTTCGCACTGAAGCCTCAAGAGCTTTTTGTTTGCGATAAAAATGTGAAAACTTGTTGAAAATGATGGTGATGGGTAGTGCCACAACTAATGTACCGCTTAATATGCACCCAGATGCTGCCAGCTTTCCTGCCACTGTCACTGGCACTACATCTCCATATCCCACTGTTGTCATACTAACAGTGCCCCACCACCAGCATGCTGGGATTGTATCCAAACCAACATCTTCTTCATATTCTGCAGTGTAAGCCATTCCGGAGAACACCGATACACCGACTGCCAGGTACAGTAATAAGATTCCGACCTCTCTGTAGCTGTGCTACACAAAGAAACAAAAACACGATTTTTGATATGGAAAATATAAGCAGAAACATTTAAATGCTTAAGGTATTGAGTTTCTTGAACTGCTTCAGAAAGACTTTTTTAATTCCATTATTATTATTATTATTATTTTGTATTCCTTGTTTGTAATAATTGGGAGGACATGAAGATGTTAAAGAATTTTTAATAAAAGAAAATCAAAATGCATGCTATTTATGGATTATTTGCTACTAATGGATTCATTTAGTTAAAGAGTTCATCGGATGCACATTTTCAGAAGTTGATATGATTCTTTAGGGTCTTCAGTGGTCTTCTCAATGGTAGTGTGAAAAACACCTTCTTTAACCTGTCAAAATCAGTTCTGTTTTTATCAAGCCATTCTAGTCCATGTTGTTTTAAGTGCTTACCCCACCCCTCTCTTCTGTGGGATGACAAGCCGACTTAAAACTTTAAACTTTAAACTTTATGGGCCGGTTTCCCGTACAGGGATTAAGACTAGTCCTAGATTAAAATAAATGTTAAGAGCTGTATAAACTGCAAAGGCTTGCACTGAGATATCTTAAAATACATCATTGCCATTGTTTGCTCACAGATAATGCATTTTTGTCAGACATGTTTCTAAAAACTCTTAAATGTCCTAAATTAGCAAAGATCTAGTTCTGGCTTAATCTAATTCCTGTACGGGAAACCGGCCCAAAATGTGAAACTGGCTAAGTAGCACATTACAAAGAAAGATTATTTGATTGATAATAAAAAAAACTCATCATCCTGCTGATCTATGGAGAGTGGACTTCTGTAGATGAATCTGGATTCATTAGGCAGATCAGGGATCAGAGCATTCCCTTTAAAACTAAAGTAATGTTAATCCTCTGCATCTTTAGTTTCAACACAAATGTCAGGAGTAATTGACGACTGCTATATTCTTTATTACATCCGACAACAAAATGCCTAAAATTGCTTAATCGGCAGGGCTGGACTGGGATTAAAAATTGGCCTACCACCACATATAGGCTTACCATATATATATATATATATATATATACAGTGGGTACGGAAAGTATTCAGACCCTCCTAAATTTTTCACTCTTTGTTATATTGCAGCCATTTGCTAAAATCCTTTAAGTTTTTTTCCTCATTAATGTTCACACAGCACCCCATATTGACAGAAAAACCCAGAATTGTTGACATTTTTGCAGATTTATTAAAAAATAAAAACTGAAATATCACATGGTATTCAGACACTTTGCTGTGACACTCATATTTAACTCAGGTGCTTCTGATCAACCATGAGATGGTTCTACACCTTAATTTGAGTCCAGCTGTGTTTGATTATAGGGATGCAGCGATTAACCGTCTTTTTATTAACCGCAATTTAACCAAGTTTTTCTGTTACACAGAACAGGACTGTTTCAGCTTGCGCAAAACTAAAGCAAAGTTACACTAGTGGTGCACCAGCTTAAATGACACGCTTAAAGAGACACGGACCACGATGCTACTACACGCATTACTAACTGTGACAGAGCGCTAAACAGATCTTTTATCTCTTTTATTTTATTTTATCTTTTTACCGTGTGAGACCATTTTGGGTACACCAAGAAGGTGTCATTTAAATATTGACGTAAAAACCGCTGCTAAAGAATGAATGCATAATGAATAACGGACGGTTAAATGTACATTGAACGATTTTAAAGCACAGCATGAACCACCTGACGCGAAATTATGAGCTTGTTAGCGCATTGTGACCACTTCAGATAAGAAAGAAATTAAACTGTGGTAAGATCACATTTGCTTAAATCAGTTGTCTACTTGAATTGGTTGATCGATCGAGAGAGAGGTGACAGTTGGAGTTTGAATTAGTCAATCCTACCCATAGACACGGCCGGATCAATGCACAGGCTTTATATGGCTTCAGCCTAGGGGCCCCCGCCTCCCAGGGGGCCCCCAATTGGTCA
>JAUCMS010000048.1:10562388-10577042 GCA_032357445.1 Enteromius radiatus
CCTCTCCTCAGTGCAAGACACATGAAAGCCTGCATGGAGTTTGCTAAAAAACACCTGAAAGACTCCAAGATGGTGAGGAGTCTGATGAGACCAAGATAGAACTTTTTAGCATCATGCTGTGGGGGTGTTTTTGTGGGCCGAAGGTTCACCTTCCAACAAGACAATGACCCTAATCACACAGCTAAAATAAGGAGGGGCTTCACAACAACTGCGTGACTGTTTACCATCCAACCTGACAGAACTGGAGAGGATCTGCAAGGAGGAATGGAAGAGGATCCCTAGGTGTTGCATCTTTCCCAAAAAGGCTCATGGCTGTATTCGATCTGTTTCTACCAAAAACTGAGAAAAGGGTCTGAATACTTAAGACCATGTGATATTTCAGTTTTTCTTTTTTAATAAATCAGCAAAAAATCTTAGTTTTTCTGTCAATATGGGGTGCTGTGTGTACATGAATGAGTGAAATAAAATAACTTGAATGACTTCAGCAAATGGCTGCAATGTAACAGAGTGAAAAAAGGGGGTCTGAATACTTTCCGTACCATAGATATTTCAGTTGCTACAAATTACTTTTTTGTTGTAGTTAAAAGCATGAATGTATAATTCTGTGGTTTAAATACATTCTTTTATTTTTACATCAGTGTGTCTTAATAATTGTATTATCTTTGTTTTAATAACGTATTTAAATATAACAAGCTATTGTAATTACATCAGCATACAAAAATAGCTCAGAAACGAAGAAAACCAAATATAACAAACAGGTCAAATACTTAAAACTATAAATGATACAAAAGGCACATGGGAATTCTTTAATCTGAAACAAATTCAATTCATTGGACAAAATATATTTAATGATGGCAGTGTATGTATGGATAATATATATGATTAAAATATTACATAATTTGTTGCTAAAAAACAAACCATAAAGTTCTAAGTTATTTTTATGTCAGTGCCAAAGACTATTTAGTATTATGTACTATTATTATAGATTATTATGACAAATTATACACACTGCATCGTAGGAACTTAAATCTATAAAACATCTTTCAGTTTTCATTGTTACTACGTTTGTCTGTATTTAATATACTTAAATATCAATAAATAGATTATTAACAATGCAACATGCACTTAAATTATTTCATTTATCCATATATTACATGTATTTTGAAAAGGGACATCATCAGCATATGCACAGCTTTATATCTCATGTTTCCATTGTTACAGTATGCTACTGCCTGATAAGTGGCCTGAACGTGACATACTAAGTACTTTACCTTAATATGTCAATCACAGGACGACTTCACGAGGTAATACACAGTCATGGGTCACTCACCCCCACCCCACCCCCACCGGTAACCCACATATTCACCGAAAAACCGACCAATCACAAGCCACAACATTCGGCTTCCACATGTCGAGCGCCTACTGGTAAAAAAAGAGAACTAGTCTACAGTTAAACCACAATGCACGTCTGTGACTGTCAACTTTTTACTTTATGTACTCCAACAAACACCAAAGGGAATATATTATCCCAATTCTAAACGCACGGAGAGCTTGAGAAAGATTGAGAAATATATAATAACCAATGACCTTGGAGCTTTTAGTGTGCTGAAAATTGTTTACATTTATTAGTATGCAAATGACAATACGCTGATGTTAGACTTAATAACGATGCAGAATTTCTCTAATTTATATGTATAACCATTTAAATAACAACAGTGATAAACAACATCCTCAATCCGGGTGCTTTGTGAGGCTTAATAATACTGGTATTCATTCAATACGTGCAACAACATATTTTAAGCAACTTCCTACTGCCACATACATAAAAGTCTCATATATCATTAAAAAGATTTACTGTTATAGCTTAGCACTTCTAGCCAACACGAGTAATACCATTAATATTAAAAGCCAAGAAACAACCAAACGATACTGCATTATACTGACTAAACACAACATTTTAAATGTAATATTACGGCTCATATAACGACCAAATAACTTAAGCATGACGAAAAAACTTCTTAAGTCTCAAAGAAAATCAGCAGCTCCACCAAGTTTACCTCTTCCTACAAGTTTCATTACCACGTCATTTTAAAATCATGCTTAATATTCGCGAGATTTTATCGAAAAACGTGTCAACAGATTGTGAAATAAAAACAATAGAGCTCTCCCTTTAAAATCGAGGACTGGGTTCGTATTTTTTTTAATAGAAAATAAAACAAAATCTGTTTGGCTAATGTGAAATGTGGGGGTGGGGGGCAAGAGGGAGAATCTAGGTAGTCAACACGACACACAAAGAAATTAATCATTAACGAAAAAAATCGAAATATCACAAGCACGCGTTCTTGATATAACAATAAAATTATACACAAACCCCGATATTGCATCGAGGACATTTCAAATACGTTTCAAAACAAATAAAAGTTTCTCGTCGAAATACAAAACAATATTTTCAAGTCTGCGTTGGCTTGATTGGGTAGAAATCAATTCGGTATTTTTGGCGAACTTCAAATATTACGACGTGTCGAGGGAGCATCGATTAACAAATAACGATTTTAATTTTCAAAAACAAAGAAGCAAATTTCAAGCTCGCGCGGCGGCCGCCTCGAGCTGCAACAAAGTAACAATTTAAAGTTGTAATTCAGTTTACCTGTATCGTACACTGCTCCATTGCAACTCAACATTCCCTTATCCCTCTCGATGCCCCCTATCAAGTTACACAGCCGGGTACTAACAGCAGTACCGGCACACACATAAACGTAGCAGAAGAAAAGCTTGTGCTTTTTTGTGAAAATAGGGCAGGATCTAGGTGTGGCTTAACTCCATTTGCCAAAAGAACTTTAATATATGTTGTGCGTTGTGCATAAATTTGCTTGTGGAAACATGCTTGTTGTTTAATTTGATACTGTGACTAACAGCGATCATTAAATAGAACACAATTTCAATATGGAGCCTTGAAATCAGCATTTCAAGACAAAATCTATATACAGTACAGAGCATGCGTGTTGATTTTTAATAGAATAGCTCATTTTTAATGCATAAAGAGAAGAGTGAACCCATAAAGATTTACATTACTAGCGTGCCATGAAATATTTATGATTTATTGATATTTATTTATTTTAAATAATACAATAGCAGCTATATAATGTTTGTTATATCGTATGCTTGCAGGAGATTTCCTCTGAAAAGAGGTTACATATTTTCCATTCGTAAAGACTAGTCTTGTTGGCCAGCACAGTGGTTTCCTGAAACAATTAGACGAGCCCGTTTTAAAATGTAAAATAGATATTAAAATATTTATATAATAAATATAAAATTAATATATTTTGTTCTCCAGCAGGGGGAGTGCGCACGTGATCATATCCAGGAGACAATGGCTGTGACATTTAATTTATTTTTCCTGCTCTTGCTGACATCATAAAGCTGAATTGCATGAAAACATGGTTGACTCGTGGAGTTGCAAAGAAACATGTATTAGTCATTTATTTAAAGATATTTATCAATTTGATATTACATATAACATTAGGGGCAGCTTTCATTGTTCAATGGGGAGGGCAACAAACAAATACAACCTTTACAATATTGATTGCAAATACTATTGAAAGTTTGACTTTTTTCCCATAGTTACAGGCATGTGTCCTCCCCCCATGATCTACACTCCCATGGCAGAACAAATGCTGTCCCCCATCTTTCCTGAGAGGATATGTGACAGCAGGAGGTCACACCTCAATTGCAAACAGTCTCTTGCATTTGCATCTGCATTTTAATTCTTCCAGGTCATTGTAGAATGTCTGGTAAATGAGAAGTAACTGGATGTAGTTGTTCTATTTTGTAAGCCTTATTTTTCCCCTTTATTATGTTAAAAGCATTTTAAAATATAGGCTGAAGATATTGAGCCGTGCATGGTTTAAAAAATAATTTAGAAAATGAAATATAAAAAATTGTGAAGACTGATACTTATTAAATTGCATCTGTTGTTTATATAAAATTAATGATTATTTATAAATAATAAAATAATCTCTTTTTACACAAATAAGCACAAAACTGTAATAATATTAATTATTATTATTATATTAGTGGCATAGATACACAGAAAAAAATTAATTGGATTTATATATATATATATATATATATATATATATATACACTTTTTTTAATTACTACTTTCCCCCCAGTACATAATGTATAAAATTGCTATTTGAAGGTAGAGGAATTATACTTCATAAAGAAATAAAGAAAGAATTAAGAGGAATTATTTCACATATGGCTCTGCATATCAGCACTAATGGTCAAGCTACATTAACGTCATGAAATTATCTCTTTATTTAAACAGTGTTAAAAGTCATTTTTGTGGAGTTTGCGAATTCAAAATGCCTTAAAATGCCTTTTAAGAACACAGGAAGCTGGAGCACTCGTCCTAAAAAACCTCAAGGGGGAGCTGTTGCTCATTTTCTGTGAGTACTGAACTCTTTATGTGAAGATTTGAATCTAATTCTTGTCAGTCGATTTACCACAAAACGTTTATGAGATATGACAATTGTCAAGTGCTTAGATGTTCAACATTCGCCTAATACTGCAGCACAACTGATTTGCAAGTTGATTAATAAAGTATTGGAACAGTTTGCTTTTAGCCTAACTGCAATTAACAATTTGAAAAGAAAAATGTATGCATGCTTAATTGTTGAGAATATTCATCCTGACTTTATCATATAAATGTAATTTAAAATATTTAAATTACATACAGGTTTTAACAGAAATTACATTAAAGTAGCTATATTTTAGTTGTAATTGTGATAAACTAAAAAAAACTCTATACACACTTTCAAAGACAACGGAAGTAATTATGTAATTATATTTAAGTGGGTTAGGAAAACATTCTTAATTTCTACAAATGAATACATTTTTGTTTACTTGTAAAAAACATGCAATTAAATGTCCATAAAAACATAGGCCTACAGTGAGAATGCAAAAGTGTACTTCTTTTTCACAATGGTAAGATATATATATATATATATAAAATAATAATAATAATAACTGTTGCTAAAGTGTTAAAACATTTTGTAAACACACTTATGTGATGTAACAGCTTTATATAACCAAGCAATTGCAGCATCAAATTTGTTAAAATGGCTCAACCTATGTCACGATTGTGTTCGTCTGACCTTTGACATGTCATATGATTCATATTTTGCCCTACGTGCATATGTTATTAGGATTCTTTTTAGACAGGACCCCAAAATAACATTAACAGGCAAATGCGAAAAAATGCATAAAACTAATAGGTAGAGGATGACAAAAGAAAGATTTTCCTGACAAAAATTTATCGTGGTTCAGTTCCCCTAAACACAAAATCAGACAATATAGCTCCTAACTCCCAAACCAGGAAATTTGCCTCCTTTTTTCTGGTACAGCCATACTTTTATATTAAAATCCCTGAACCATCAGACTTTACTGGCAGCCTCAATATACAGTACAGATACAAGCAATTCTAATAGGCTTATACAGATATAAACTCTGCTGTTTCCTATGGACATTTGAAATGACTATACCTCAGATTAACTTAGAGCTTTTGATAGAAACCACCTGTTTGAATGTATTCTGGTCTCATACAGTTGGGTTGTATTTCATATCATGCTTACATATTAGATTTATGCTCCTAAATAACTGTATATAAACTGATAGATAGATAGACATAGGCCTACAGACACATAATATTGCACTAATATCGCAATATATGTAAACAGCATTGGGTGGGCCGGTAAAGTATTTAAAATAATTTAAGTAGAGAAAATTATAGCATACCTAAAATAAACAAAAGCCTATAGGCGGCGGTAGCCTACCAGAGAGGGGAAACATTCCACAGGAAGTGGCTGGAATGCTTACTGGACAAAACAATATAGCTATGCTACTTTCGAGTTAAAGCTGCTTTAATTTCTACTAAAACTGACCTTGACCCAGTGAAACGCTAAGCTTCTCAGGATGTTTGTGGCATCCTGAAATCAGATAGCTTTAATGTCAACATGCATATTACAGCAGTTTTTCTTTCAGCACTTTCTTGGCAATGAAATATGAAATATGACACTTCATGTTTTAGTTTGCAGTCTTGCAAGAAATACTGCTCAGTATTAACAACTCACGAGCTTCCTTACTTTTATCAGTTCCCACAAGTCAGAGGCACAAGCAGGCCAAAGGGATTCTGGGTGTCTGAAAAATAGAGCAGATACGTGCTGGGCTGATAATCTAGTTTTGTTTGTCATTGAAAGAAAATTGGACCTGTTTCACTCTGGATTTGAAATCCTTTCAGCTAAAACTAAAATCCATTCCAAATTTAACAACACAATAGCCTTTGTTTCAGCGTTTTTCTGAATAAAATATACTTCATCCAAGCATGTGAGAGCTGGGAATGAAGCTGATTTTACCCTGATGACAAATGCAAACATACACACAAGTGATAACAAAAATGACGTACCACGTTTTCAGGATACTCCTTACTGTTGTGTCTCACAAGATAGCGTTGCGTGTTATCTAAGATGAAATTAGGGTGTAGCATTTACAAGACTTTCTACATGTATAATCATTCATATACAGAGCCTCTACTATTTTAGCATATTTCAGTGTCCAATAATATGGGAACTTGTAGGCTCTGCAATACCAGCAAACATAATGAGTTAATTATTACACTCGTTTTTGAAGTCTTTTTATTTAGCCTTACCTCAACCTTAAACAAGTAAAAAACTAAAATCATATAGCATAAAATATTTGAGTAAAACCTTAACAACAACAACAACAACAAAAAACTAAATCAACAAAGCTAAATTTGCTATTATTAATTTTAAATTCGGTCTGATAACCTAAAAATGAACAATTTTAGCATTTATTAATCTTGGAAAATATTCTACAACAACTTTGTGTGCATTTAACAGTTGTGTACATTAAATGCAAATTAATATTTTATGAATGAACATTAACAATAAAGATTATTAGATTTGACTTTGAATAAATTCTTCATAAACGCTTAAGAACTAAAATGTAATAAACTGAGCATTATTGTAAAGTAATACAAAAAATGAAATATAATGTATCATTACAATATGCATTTTTGTATTTAAAATGTCAAAGAGTGAAATAAATAGGGATCTCTAAATGGTTTTTAATTTGCCACAACATTTTATTTTCTACTGGATATATTGGGTCCACAAAAAGTATGTTGTGTCCATACTTTGATGCATTCTCATGAATCTCTGTATAACTGGGTCACAGCAGTTTGAATGAGAACTGTCCCGCAGAGAGCAGTCACCCCCCACCCCCTCACTCTGTGACATGCATTCCTCATGTTTCCCTCCATATTCTTTCTTTCCTTCGAGCACATTTGCACATGTGCAGGGGCAAAGCAGCAGGACACAGACCAATTCGGTCAGTATCTCTGTTCTTGTATTCTGTTTTAAGAAGTCAAGTGGTACATATATATATATATATATATATATGTGTGTGTGTGTATATATAGCACTTGACTTCTTAAAACAGAATACATGTACATGCATACACTGAAAAAATTTTAAGTTGTTTGCAAACAATTTTAGCTACATAGAATAAACTAATTTAGCTTGGAAGTTGGTCAACTAAATTTGTTAAAATGTAGCTAAAATAAATTGTTTTCAACCAATTAGACTACTTAAAAAAAGTACATTAATCATTGTTTTCAGTGTAATGTGGAATAAGTAAATCACTTAACTTTTATTCAGAAATGGTGCATTATGATGCTAACAACAATCGAAACAAACGTACAGAATGTAAACCTTAAATCTTCGAGAGTCAAATAAGTAAAATCAGAGATAAATAATCAAGCTGGCCACTGGATGGCCTCACTTTTTCCAACACCTGGAGAGGAAACAAAAACTAAAATCTTAACTGCTTTTGTATAAAGTAAGTATTATCTAATGTAAATTATAATAAAGAGCTGCAATATGGAAAGTCCACAAGGTGGCGCAATTTCAACAAATTATTGCATACAAATCACTCTGCTTATACAAAACCAACATACCTAAACTTACAGATGTTTAAAGTTTATATAAGCCACTAAAAACAAACTCTATCAGCATATTAATATTGCATCACCTACTGTAGCTCATCTGTGTTGAGGATCCTTATGTGAAATATCCAAATCAAATTCGATTAAAATCAGCCAAGCAACTGTAAATGTGATCACACAATAGAGAATGCATAAATGTGCAGTGAACAATAACAGACTTTTCACGAGGTGCCAATACTCTTTAATGCCATTTTATAAGACAACAAAGACTTAAATATATACATTTGTGCATTTTTAATTTTAGAAAAAGCCATACAAATGGAGAGGCACTGAAAAAAAAAAAAATCACAGACACAAGTGTTACTAACAGCAAGTTGACACTATTTTTTGTATTTTCTCTTTCTTGAGAGTCTTTGGCTGTTCTTAGAAGAGTCAATAAGGCAGTCAGTGTTCTCTGATCGAGGAGTGAAGGCGCTACTGGTGCAGGAAGTCATCGCTGAGCAGTCTACACTTTCCGAAGTCCCCACCGCCGCAGGATCAGCAAGGCCACTGGAGAACCATTTATGTAATAATTACTGATGATGTGGAAGAACGTGAAGGCCTATGCACATTAGATATGTTTAGCAAACAATGGAACTGTACCAGTTGCTGGTTTTTGAAACATCAGATGGTCCAGGTTCATCAGTACCTGTAAGTAAAAAATTGAATGTAATAAAAGGCCTCATCTGTCAAGCTTTATTGGCATAAACACCAGAAATGACAGAAAGATTACACACCAGTTTGTCTCCGTTCTGTCTGGTCCAGAGCAGAAAGCAGACCGTTTTCCTGCAAAAGTAGTATGTTGACACTTGATACAAACATAACACCTCTCAGAGGACGTTTAAACGGTTAAAAATGAGGCTACCTGATTAGTTCTCGAGTCTTTCTTTTTGATGCATGAATCAACATGTTCTTGATACTCCTGCAGTGTAACAATTCTCTGACACACGAAACACTTCTCCATCTGTGTTGATCTGCAAAGAAAACACAACTTGAAATGTGACACCACTATTCGACATGTTTAATGATCTTTCAGTGTTTGAATGTTTGTTGTACCTACTTGCCAGACTGCAGAGTTTCAACTAAATTCCTTTTGGTCCTTTTCCGTAGAGCAACAACTGCAAAAACAAAATATTTCACTTCACACATTTCTTGACCTATTCTGAAATTAACAGCCATGTTGGCATCATAATATTTGATGCTGAATTCGACTCGTCTTCTATTTGCATATTGAAAAGTTAAAAAGTGTTATAAGAGAACAAACCTTGCGATTGCTCTTCCTGGTGGTCTGTTTCGCCATCACAGAAAGCCGCGTGCACCTGGACCTCGCTGAAAGGGAAGAGTTTGGAGCACATGGGGCATTCCACCTCCTGACTGTGAAGAGGAGCGGCCTCTTGTTCCATCATCTCCTCCTCTACAGCAGGAGCACCTCCTCCATCCTCGACCTCCATCACCTCACTGTCAGCGCGAGACTGGGGCTGTGAATGAGGGAAGCTCATTTAAAAGTGATGAAGTCTTATTGAAATTCATTCAGATCCTGTCTGGTTGCAAATAAAAGTCTGTATGGTCTGTTGTGTGAGGTTCCTTTGTGGCATTCGGATTAAAACACAGTTTATGGTGCTACTGTACCTGAGCAGGACTGGTCACCATTAGTTCTGGTGTGCTGTTTTGGGTCATCTGAGTCTCTGTATGAATAACGTGAGACTAAATTACATTTATACCAAAGGAATAAGTTTCACGATCTTCTGAAGGGCTGAAAACTTCAGTGACATACCTGGACAAATGATCTCATCCTCTTCACAATGCTCATGATTCTGGGCCTCTTCTTCTACCTGCTCAGCTGAACACTGTATTAGTACATCTGAAGTGGCCCATGGAGCACTTTTCCTGTCAAGGAGATATGTTAGGACAGCTTTATTATACTGTTGTGGTGCTGTGTGTCCTTTCTAAAGCTATGTATGGAAATATTCTGCCAGATGTTTCGCCCATTATCTTATTACTTTCAAAATATTACACAATGTCTACCATAACTTAAGTTTTACAAAGCTACTACTATCTAAACACCAGAGCAATTTTCAATCATTTTTTTTTTTTTTTTATAATTTGGAAAAGATTATTTATCTTTTATTGTAACTACATCTAAGAGTTACGAGAATGAGACACCTAAAAAGTTACCTGAAAGGTTTTTTTAAAGCGGCAGTTACAGGCTCCTCGTGGCTGAGGAAAGGGGTTTTTTCCTGTTGAGAAAACAAACAAGCTATCAGTAACAGGTGCAGCAACATTTTTAACAACATTTTGTCTATGCTCCAGTACATAAAATAAATGGAGCGTCATCTTGTGGTTGATGACGGAATTACAAGTAAAAAGACCCAGAGACCCAGCTATAGACTTCCCCCCCCCGCTTTTTTCCTCATAAATGAATGTCTCAGGAGAAATGTAGGGATTCAAAACAGTATATAACTTTCTATTAAGAAACAGGACATCAATTTCTTACATGTCCTGCATAGACATTTTGAGTTTCTCGCTTTAAATAAATAAATACATTCCTCAATGTATGACCAGGAAAGAAACATCCATTATGGCAATGTTTAAACATACCGTATAAAGCAAAATAGTAAATAAAATTGTTCTGTAATATCTTTAATTAAGTTGAAAACAATCTTTGTACAAAGTTTCATTAAAAAAAAAAGAAAACAAAATTACAAAAGCTAATTGAAGCCATGATTTCATGAAAATCTGACTACATAATAATTTCAAATGGTGACATTCCTAGATCTACACAACATACCCAACGAGGTTAGAGAGGTGTCAAGAACAGAATACTAACCACTTGCTCATCTTTTGTCTCTGGAGATGACAAAACTACGTATGTTTCACTCTGCCCGCCCTGAGCAGCCTCCGGTGACCCCACCACAGACTCCTCCTTGGCTTCGTCCTTCTCTTCTTCTACTTCTGTTCTGTTATTTTCTTTCTCTGCCTCTACTTCACTCTCCTCCTCATCCTCTGACAGCTGAGGAGCTCTGTGGCGCTTCCATCTCCTTGCACCAAACGGCCTCTCCGAGCCAGGAAGGACCTAAATGTAAAAATAAAATAAAAACCTATCATTGGGCAATCTACATTAAAATATTGTATTAAAAAAAAAAAACGACTAGAGTGGTTTCGACAGCCCTAAATGTGTCACATAATTCATCTTCATGAGAAAAGCTGTTAAATGTGTGCTCCTACATCCCTGAATTGAACTGTTGTAAAATGATGTTTTGACTGAATGAATGCAGCTGATGTCACTCACTGGCAGTCCCCAGTCTGCTTTGTGCAGCAGCTTTCGCTGGGTCTCCTTCAGGCTCTTCTCATACACCTCCATTTGACACATGATCACACGTGTGTACTCATCTGGGTTTTGCCCCACGGGGCAGAAAGGCACTCCCCAGTAGTAAGAGATAGTGCGTTCTCCTTTTCCCACTGAAGAATGTGGAGATTTACATTCAGAGGATTTGAATTCCACATCCTTGGATGCTTTTGAGTCCTCTTCCAGGACAGACTGGGACATCTGTGTGTCTAGTGTAGAAGAACAGAGTGTGACGGTTGTTGAAGAGGCGCAGGACTGGGTTGGAAAGATCTCAGTCTTGACTGACTTCATCTTTTCCTTGCACAACACTGGGCTGGGGGAAAGAACCTGGAAAAGACCACGGTTTCTAATTAAGAACCATATTCTGGTTAAACTTTGCTGTTAACATAATCTACAGCTATTAAACATATTCCTGTATACATGCAACAAGCAACATGCACATACGTTTTCTGTTTCTATCTAATATCACAAAAATATTTTTTGTTTGGACGTACACAGATATGCACGAATGAATAAATGAATGAATTTTCATTTTATGGCTGCCATCCTGAGCCAAAATTCTGAGTAGAGGCATATGGCAGATGTTGTTTTTGAGTTCTAGAAACCATAACATTATGGTAATAAAGCGCTTACATTATTATTACCAAATATTCTGAATGTCTCTGTTCAACTGACCAGCCATTAAACATGCACTTATTTTTAATATACAACCTACTAACTATAAAAGTATAGTACCTACCTCTTCGATGGCATCATCATCTTCATCATCATCTTCATCAGTTAAATGCAAGACCATGTGACTAGTAATGTCATTCAAAGACTGGGTGTTTGTAGCAGTTTCTGTAGTTTAAAACAATGAAATGATAAGGGCTAATTCAAGCTTTTTGTACAAAAATCACATGTGCAACTATATAAATGTCTGCGTATGATGTTTTGCTTTTTTGATGAACAGAACAGCATTTATTTGAAGCCCAAATCTCTTATATCTGCTCTTATTTTTGACCAATTTAATGCATCCTTGCTAAACAAAATGATGCATTTCTTAAAAATAGTAATGGCTTGGTTGATTTGAATTTGTATGGAACCATCGCACAGAGAACCCAATGACTTGACAGGCCCTGTCGGCAGGAACCAAACTCGCTCTGTGTGGTACCAAATACTGCAAAACACTGCTCAGCCTTGCAGCAATAGTGGGTTAACCACACACATAACTTCAAGCATCAAGTAAATGCCTTTCTGTTGCCAGAATTCGAACACAAATTGCCTTGATTCTTTACTAAACGCAGAAGTATTTAGAACTATATGGCCTGAAAGAACTTGTGCACACACATACCAGTTGGAAATTAAGTATGCGTGTTAATTTATATTTGTGCAGAAGCAGCATCGGACAAAGATCATTATTTAAAAACTACAAACTTTTAGTTCTAGACCTTATTTAGTTCTGAGTAAATAGTGCAAACGAGGAGAGTAGTGCAAGAAATGGCATACCAGTGTCAGGTTTTGCTTTCTCACCCTGAGTGGTCCGATCCTCCACTTGCTTTAAAATAGGGGTTTTCTGTTAAAATGATCAAACAATAGAGTTAATAGACTTCGACAAATACAAAATGACGACTTCTACAGTTCTCTGAGGAATACACACTACCATTCAAATGTTAAGGGGGTGTACTTTTTTTGAATGCTTTTGAAAGGAAGTCCTGTGCTCACCAAGGCTGTATTGATTTGATCAAAAATGCTGTAAAACAATAACATTTTGAAATAATTACACTATCATATAAACGTTCAAGACAAGGTCCAAACAAAACCCCAAACATTTGAGCAGTAGTGTAACCACTAAACGTGTCATTCTAAGATGTCCCACTTACACTTGCTACAGTGACCTCTTCACTGCTGTTTTTAGGCACACATTTGGGGCTTGATCTTCTAGAAGATGAAAGGCACGTATCTGGACATGTGCTCAAACCTTGACTTACTTGTGTTGGTAAATTAGTGTCTTCATCAGATATTTGAGTCTCGTCTTCACTCGCATTAGTATTTTTACAGCAGTCTTTGTCCTCTAGCAATTCAATGTTTTGTTTCAAGTCTTTCTGAGTGAAAACTGGGCATTTGGAAAAAAGGGAATCTTTTTGCTTGGGAGATGTAGCAGCAGCGCTGTCCTGTGTGTGAAAATTGGAGTCTGTGCTTGCCGGGATGAGGTCCTGACTCAGTTTCTCTACACATACTACAGCCTGACGAATGATGCTGCCATGTCTAGTGAAGAGAGGGGATGTCTGGGACTGGGAATCGGAGACAGATCTGAAGAGCTCAGGAGTGTCGCTGATGACTGTTTGTTTATCTGAGGCCTTGTCCTAGGAAGATGCATGAGCACAAGGGAAAAAGGGGGAAAGTTAATACTTTTATAATTAATCTTGTAAAGCCTGACTAAATAAAATGTCCATGTCCAATGTTTTTGTTTAAAATCTTAACATATGTGCATTTCTTCATTTTTTTAAGTATCATATTTAAGACTTTTACAGCTCATATAGCATAATAAAATGAGAATATGGAGCTCATACAAGGATAAACACTTATTTAATTTATCAATATACAATTTAGAGGTGTGTCTGATATTTATATAGGCAAAAACAAAGATGAAATTCTGTAATGCTTGTAATGAAAAAAAATTAAGAGATACTTATATAAAATGCATATAAACACCAGCTGTCACTCTGCATCACCCAACGTTATGTCTTAGTAAGACGATATTTAAATGCTTTGATAAATGATCAAAGCTCTTTAGTTTCTATTGTGTAAGCTGATTATTTTAATGTATTATTAACAATATAAGCTTAACTCTTAAATTTAACGTCAGGAAAGATTCCACCGCAAAAAGACGTGTACCACAAACTGAAGGGGATAGTTTTAAAATGATAATATAATAAAAAGTTTAGACAACAGGAGGCATACAGTAGATTGTGTACAACAGACCAGCAAAGTTTACACAGGCCTTAGAAGTGTGCATATGAGATAGGGATGGGCGATATTTTAATTGCTAATTATTTGCCTGTGATACTGAATGCAATAATGTGTAGCTTGTCAGTGAAGTACGGCTCTGTGTATTAAATGCCGCTACATTTGAAAGCAGGTGATTTACCGGCTTTACTGATGAGATGCACATGATTATCACATGTTATACTACGGGCCGTTGAATGCTTGAATCTGATTGGCTGACGAACGTTCTGAGGTGTGCAATTATTTTCAGGGAAA
>JAUCMS010000048.1:10591689-10608283 GCA_032357445.1 Enteromius radiatus
GGTAGGGTTAGGTTTAGGTGTAGAGATATGGTCAAAAATAAAATTTTGGAATAAAATGTTGTTCCAGGGTCAACAAAGTATGTTGACCCAGGAACACGCCTAACTCAGCAAAATCAGGATGTGCTTGTTTATGTACACGTTATTACGTTATTTTAAATGTACACAGCTAATTATTTCACTATATATATATATATATATGTTTCTACAATCTATAAACATTCTATAAACATACAGTATGTAAAGATGCTTTACAATGATTTGTTTCATAAAATGCGCTATACAAATATACTTGAATTGAATATATATATGCGTGTGTGTGTGTGTGTGTGTGTGTATATATATATATATACATACAGTATGTATGTATATATATATATATATATATATATATAGTTTGGTTCCATAATGAAAAAAAGCATGTGAATACCAAAAGCGATTGGAATTTTTTTTAGGAGTGTATTTTCTAACAGAACTGCAAGTGTGCCAATAATTTTGGCCATGACTATATATATATATATACACACACACACAGGGTATATCTCCATACCCAATTACTTTTAAAAACCTTAATTAATCCATAAAACTCAAAAAAATGTACTTTCATTGGTGTCTGTTATTGTACTGTTACTGTTTTAAGTCTGTGAATTAACTTTCCCACTGTTATGTTTTGCTGTAAAGTAGTAGGCTTAACTTTACTGCTTCAGGTTGTGCCTAAAAACACCTCTTACTTGTGGCAAAGCAAATCACTGTAATAAAGCAGTTCATAAACAGATCAAAAACCAGACTTGTGAAGAGGTGTTGTTTAAATGCAGCAGCAGCACGCTTCTCTACAGTGAACACTGGTGTAAACGCCAATAAAAGGCCTTTACAATTAAAAATGGGGCTTGAAAAATACATCATTTTGAAAAATGAATGCGAGCAGGATGGAGGACAGCTGAATGGAATGTCTCTAAAGGTCACTGCATTCATATCAAACGCATGTGCATGCAGATAATTATAATATCACCCTTAAAACTATCTGAGCATGCGTTTTAAGAACAGTTGGGCTGCCGTAACATCACCAACCCACGGTGGCAGTATACAGGGAAGAGAAACACATGATTAATCACTCGTGACGGGACCAGCAGACTGGAGGACTGGCATGTTAGAGTAATTACTGGGGACAATACTGCATACAAGCCACAAAATCTCAACCTCAAAGCTGAAAAACCTCAAAAAGGAACAGAAGCGGCCGGCCTGTGTCTCCAACAGCGACGATGGGTTACGAAAACCAGTTTTTGCGAGAAACAGAGCTACATGATTGCACTGAAATTTTAAAATGAGGCAATGGTTAAGTTGCCATCCAGACATATTTCTGGCAGATCTTCCCATGCTGGTACTCGCTTGCACCACAGACCCTCATCCACACGGGCTTTGGTCAGATTGATTTGGCTCGGTCATCCAGTGGTGAACTGCTGTTGTGAATTTCCAATCAGACGAACTCTACAATGTAGAATCGAATGAACCACCACTGCAGAACAAACAAGACAACATTTTCTTGAGAATCTGCAGATTTTTACCACACCGGTTTTGGTAGTCTCTGTAAAACACAGCCAGAGAACTACACTCTTATTGGCGGCTGAAAGCATTATTAACCAAACGAAGATCTTTACAACCTTATAAACGACAGAAGTGTGTTCCTAACTGCTGATTAGTGGCTGCCAAGATCCCTTCCAAAAACTTGGTTTATCAAAGGACAAAATTGTCTTGCTAATACACACAATTATGGTTTGTCTAAACAATGTTTAATATCATACGTCTGGAACTTTAATAAGTAAATCAATTATAGCTTTGAGTTTTAACCTCTGCAACTTTTTTAGCCTGAATAGAGGCTTTAGTGTGTGAAAGTGTCCCAAAGACAGGATGTTTTAACTAATTTTGCCTCAAATGACTTCCTGTGGGCCTCTTAGCAGGTCTACAGAGTGCCAACTCTTACTTAGAAACGGGATCCACCCATCTGAGAGCCCCTCTACCGATGTCCTTTCTCTCCAAATGCCTGCTTAAGCAAAAGTAACGCTGGCATAACCCACCTCAAACCAAGCTGACAATTTATTAGGGAAGAAATAGAAATCAAGCCAAAGATACCATTACTGTACATCATCTACGGCCAACATTAGTAATTTACAGCAGATTTTAAGAAACTGCTTACATTTCATTGCATTTATGACCTCTCTACTTTTGTGGAAGTGATGAGATTGCGCATTGCGCTTTGATAGTCTAATACATAAGGACCAGGCTTATTCATTTGGTCATCTGCAGTAAATTAAGTGTTTCAACAATAACAGTGTTTTTTTAACACAGTGTTCGGTTCGGTTCGGATGGCTTGACACTTAAGTGTTTTTTTGTTATTCTATGCTTAGGCAATTGGAACAGTAACGATTTATTGCAGTACTCCTTTATTTTACTTTTCTTTTAAGAAAAGAACGCTAGTTCCTAGTGTATTATATAATATCAAAAAATTAACACTGAAATCTCACAGCTGCTGGTAGCCCATGTACAAACTGGGGAGCACATAAATTCATACATTTTTAAAAAATAAACACACATTTGAAGTTAATTAACATAAATTGACCATTTCAAATGAACATATTTGTACTTCTATCCTGCTATCCTGCCTTCAGACAGTAATATTGCTGGGTGATGGCGCCGCAGATGTGCAGTCATGTTGGAAGTGTTTCCGTTTGAGTAGTCTATACGTGTAAAACAATGCTTGCACACAGTCATTTTTTTTTTGTTCACAGTTTTTTTTCTTCCTCTGCGTTATACTCAACGGCAAAACAGAAATGTCCCCATACCGCAGATTTGAAAGACGCCGGTGCTTCCTCGTACTGTTGCCTCACTTCACCGCCGCTCGTCATGTTAAAGTGTGGAATGATGGTTAAGCGCCCCCTAATTTTAGAGTATAGTGATTGAATATTTACTCGCGGGGAGGAGTTTCCTCATATCAGCTCGTAGACTTACAGGCACACACAAACAGTCAGTCCGGAGAGGAATAAAATGCACATAAATTATTTAAGCGTAAAACCGTTACGAAAAAAAAATTCGTAAAAATGGATGTCGTACCGAACGGTTCAATATTATATTGAGAATTGTGGCATCCCTAATCCAACATATATAATATGTGTATGTATATATATATATATGTATATATAATAATTTTTTATAAATTACCATGACAATTTGTGTATGTATATATATTTTTTTCATAGTTATAATATTTAATGTAATATATTAATCAATTCAATATTTTATAAAAAAAATCTATTAATTTAAAATAAAATTATAATTATAATTATATATATTTTTTACATATGACAATTTGTTTATATAGGCCTTTTTTGCATTATTAAATTTTTTTTTTTTTTTTTTTTTTTTAAAATCCATTATTAAATATTTTGATTTTTTTTTTTTTTATATTATGTATAATGACTGTACAAACAGACAATTAAGTTTAATTCAATAAAAGGCATGCATATGATAGCAAATACTGTCTAATGAATTAACCTGACCAATCCAGGTCATGACAAATTTGACTTGATCAATAGCATTTTATTGGCACGTCATCAACTAATGCCTTTTCTAGACATGATGACTGGTACTACTACTTAAAACATTGCAAATAAAACCCCATTACTCTGATTTTTACACTATTTATATTCAAAGTAATGATGCAGTCAGTTGAGGAAAAAAAAAAAAAAAAAAACTTAAGTAAGTTAAGTCCTTAGAGATTATTCATTTATGATGGGATTTCTTATCTTAAGGTTTCGTTGCAACCGGGCCCTGTGCTTTCCGACTCGTGTGATCCCAATCTTCCTGACGGGTGCTCCATCAGCCCCAGTGTGCTGAACGTGCCGCCCGCCAACCTGCAGTAATAAACAATCCCAGCGAGCAGCAGCGCTTTGTTTCCGCAGCGTGAACGCATTCATCCATTTAAACTGCAGCAGGCTGTGAAGATGCTGCAGGGGTCTTAAATCAACCCCCTCCCAACCATCCCAGAGCCTCAGCTTCTACGCAGGAATGCCGTGGCACGTGTTTCTGCCTCCGTCAGCATCTCCTCCCAACACTTCACAGCCTGCAAACATTTGGCGGAGACTTGCTAATGCCTGAAAACATCTTAAAGATCGCTGCTAATTTGCTGTGACCTCGTGAAAAGCGGGGCCCCAATCAAAACAGCTCCATGTTGGTTACATGTTGGCTATCTTGTCAGATTTCATGTTCGCTGGCACTCTAATTTAACAACCCTGGAGAATGTGGACATCTTGAATGCATTTGCTCTGGTGCCAATCGAAAACAGTGGCTCTTTTAACATGCTAGTCAACGAGGATTATAGGGAAGTCTATCTGTCTGAAGATCATAAAGCCAAATGGAAAAGTAACTAGGTGCAAGAAATGGTAGGATAACATAGACAAGATCAGGCCCAGACTGCATTTAGGAGCAAAAACTGGAGAATTATCCTAAATGGAGGAGAAATGTAATCAAATTACCCAAAAATATATAATAAACAAAAAGAGCACAGACTAAGTAGATTGTGTGAAATAGTTGTAACCAGTTTTTTGCTGTTTTTTTTTTATTTTTTTTTTATATGTATAAATTACAAATATTTATACACAAAGTTTAAGGTAGCGTATGGAATTTTAGGGAGAAGAAAAAATAAAGAAATATTAAATAATAATTAATATTTATAAAATATATAAAATAATAAATATTTATATTTAGCCAAGACATATAAATGATCAAAGGGAGCAAAAAATAAACATTTTCATTGTTATAAAAATTAATTTTCACAATAAAAATAAATTTTTTTGTTTCCACAAAATCTTATATTAAACAAATTATTAAATATTATAGCAGAACATTCATAATAGTTGATTACTAATTATTAATACAATGTTTATTGTGGAAATCAGCATATAAATAAAATATACAATTTACTGTTTTATTGTATTTTATTGGTGAGAATTGGTGTTTAATTTCAGCATTTTTTATTTTATGTATGTATTTATTTATTTTGCATTATCTATATCAGTGGTTAATCTAAAGTGCACAATGGTCAATATACTGTAAATATAATGTAAGTAATGACTGAGCAAATACACAAACTTGCTGAAATGTATTTTATTAAATTTATGAGAAAATCTCTCAGCTAAATTCTGCGAGTGCAGATTCCATGCAAGTCTCGTCATAACTCAAACATCTGCAGTTAGCAGCATGTTACTTGGATGTCTTATCAAGGGATAACTAATATTTATTTCCAAGAAGTACAAGGAGGACCTACTTCAATTTGTAAAGAAGAGTTTGCTGCAAAAAAACACACACACACAAAAACCCAATTCTCAGAGAATAAAGTTGTTTTGTCACGGTATGAATCTGTGGTAAAGATCTCCAGGTTTGATATGACGAGAGCTAAAACACGGCCCAAGAATGTAAACAAGCTTAACAACACTCGAAAAATACTCTCAAATTTACGAGCCAGTTACGAGTCCTATCATTTACCTCCAAAGCTGTAATTTCCGTTTATGCACGTTGCAAATGCTTCTTAACAAGCCCACATGCACAAACCAAACTGCTCTTTTGCATAATCCGCTGGTATATTTGAACATCCACGTTGAATGCTGCTTTCCTATGAGGAAAAGTGAGTCGATCTCAACATTGGACGGCTGGCCAAACTCTCTAATGGCAGAGATGCAGATTTATTTATCTGGCGGAATCCAAGCCGACACTAAATACATCTTCCAGCCATGAGATCAAATGATCCTTGAACTTCCATAACAGCCCGTTTTTTTAAATGCACATTTATCACACAGAATTCCACACCGGACAGTGTTAAAGTGCTGAGGATCTGGATTCATCTGCCCCGCTATGTGTAAGTGGGAAATGTTGGAACTGCAGTAACAGAGGAGCTTGAGGAGGCTCTAAATCACAGCCCAAGCCAACAGGAGGAATGCTGAAGAAAACTGCTCAGAGCTCAACCAAGCCGCTACAAACTCTCTTTCGACGATTACCTGGAGACTAAACGGAGACCATAAAGCAAGAGAAAGCACCTTTTCCGCATGTCTTGTTAATATCACTGTGGAAATCAGCCAACAGTTACCAATAACTACGCCCTTATGCATTTTTGAGCATAATACGCTTAATGAAAACTTATAAGGAAACTGATTGATAGAGACGCAATGGGATGTGTATAACTTCTGCAGAGCTTTCTGTGGAGATTTGCATATTCATACTCTGTGTGGGCCTGCCAATAACTCACTGGAAGAAACAGAAACTTTCTCTCAGAAGAAAAAAGCCTTCAGCATCAAACGGTTGGCAGCGATCACGGATCAGACAGCTTAGCAGGGAAACTAACAAAATGGTTGGTTAATTAGCCCCTGTTTGATTGACCGCAAATCTCCTTCTTTTATATTTGAGTCACTGCAGGTTCTTAAGCTCCATCAGCTGATAGTTTTACTGGCGTATCGGCATGCAATGAAACCTGTGTGAAGCTCAATTCAGTAGGATCTGCGGCACACGCAAAAATGAACCGAAAATGGAGAAAGATGGGCACAACTCAAACGGAGTCTAGGGAATAAAACTAATTTGTTACGAGTGACGCAATCATGAGAAACCAAAACCATCTATTTCCCCTCTCGCTATCTCTAGATAATGATAAATACACTGGATGTGTTCACAACAGCGTTATTTCTTTTTCCCCTCAATTTGAGCCAAATTAGTCCAAATTGCATCTGCAAATGTGCCAAAAACACAAAGTGTGCATTCTTTCCCATGGTTGAGGTAGAATGGATGAGAGAGGAACAAACAGAGCTGTAAATGTTGCATGGGTGTGCACAGACGGCACAGCTTTACAGCACTAGATCGTCAGAGTTTTGCCAACTGAAAACATGCAATAACCGCACTGGTACATGAAAAGTCGCGAGCTTTATCTAACCCCTGATGCCATAAACACATTGGTTGAGTTTGCAGCATCATAAATAACCAACACTAAAGAGTCTGGTTGTTTGACATTTAAGGTCACTGCTTGTCCTGACCTCAGGGTCATCAGGTTACGTCTGGGCAATGGAGAAATCCTGTAAGAGGGTGAAGGTCATTCAAATATGTCCAGGTCACATTTTACCCTAAAATCAAAAAGATGTCCGCATCAAAAGAAATTCATAAAAGTGATTTTATGTCAATAGAAATGTCTACCTTTAAGGTTTTGGAGAATAAAATGTCAAATTTTGGTTGAAATAATGTTATATAGTCATTCAGTGTAACACAATATTTATGTAAAAGTTTTAACTACATGCTTTTTCTGACTAGTACATAATAAAATATATACGCATAAGGAAGCATAAACTATTTTATTTTGCTTTAAATTATTTAAAAAAAAAATACTGACAAATAGGCAAAACCTAGGATAGTGACAAATATAAAAAAAATGTGTGTGTGTCACGAAAACAAAACAAAATAAAAATAATAATAATATAATAAAGGCTACATGTTCTTTAAGATTTTTTTATTATTTTTAAATATGTCCCGGGCAGGTTTTTGACAGGTTTGGTGGGATGCGTATCTACAGAAGAGAAATCCACACGCCGAGGTGCTGGTCTTCGCCACGGGGGGACGGCTATTGTTCAGCATTTAACAGCAGCTTTGTCATCCTGTCAGCCGCATTTGTTACAGCAGAAAGGAAAGCTCTGAAAACATGCCACTCAGAGACCCGAATCAAAGCTGAGCGTCCTCGATATGAGACCACAGTGACACTTACACCAGACCGGAGACTCGCTCAAAACACTGACAACTCCAGCTCTCCCTCTACACTCTCAGCAGATCGAAAATATAAGCAGAAACACATGCAGGCATACATTCACTAGTAATGCACCAAAATAGCAATCAATAGGCAATCAGCATACAATTAGGCTAATTTAAGCAACACACACACACACAAATATATATGAATAACAGTGAAATTCATCAATTGTAAGCAGCTCTAGAGAAGTGTTAAGTTTAGTTTATGTTGATTCGATTCAGTTCAATAACAGTTTCAGTGTTGCAAAGTTAGTGTTATTATCCAACTCAGTTCACATTTTAAAGGCTAATAAATGATTTAAAGTTAATTACAGAAGCTGTAAATCTTCTTACTATATAAATGTGATGTTTACATACACTGAGCTTGGTCTCATGCCAACAAAACCAAACAGCTTTGCATAATTCATAGGACAAATTACTACAGCAAACAAAAAGCTTTTCAGCAATTAATCACTTGTATTTCAGTCTGTTCCTCAAACAATTGACGACTTCAGAAACTATTCTATGCTAATTCTATAGTGCTTTGTCGTTCATAGGAATTTAAAAGGTATGAAAACAATCTTCAAAACATCATCAAAGAAAGTCATCAAATTAATTTTCAGGTGAACTATTCCTTTAAAATCACGGTGAACCACAGCAGTCCCGCGCTTTTCACAAACCTACAAGAGCGGCTTGACTGTTCTCGTCTCACACGTTCTGCAGTCTGAGCTCGACTTAAACACGTCTGCGAACACTTACTCTCTGTCTTCACACAGAACAAGCAAACAAACCGTCGGAGGCGCACACACGCGCAGCCCCGAGAGCAAATGAGGTTAAAATTCCCCAGATATCTGAGGAGGTTCCCAGCGTCAGTGAGCCGTGTCACCAGCTCCTTACCTGAAACACAGCAGTGGCCATCCTTAACGTGTGTGAATGCGTGTGTGTGTGTTTCAGCCCCAGCGCCGCATTCTTCTCCGAGCTGAGAGTATTGCAGGATGGTCCGGTCCGACTCTTCGGCAGCTCAGCGCACCTCTCTCAAACACACGCTGTAATCCAGCCAGCAGGACTGAGTGTGTGGATGTGTGCGCTAACACCGCAGCTTTCTTGGCTTCCTGAGAAAGGCTGAAATGTTGACTCACATTCCCTGTTCGCTCTAGCCAAAAAAAAGAGGATCATAAAAGAGATTCACACTATATATGGCTATGGACTAAGAGAGGAGGTCAGATCCAGACGCAGCACCTACAAACTCAACGAGCGCACGGCACGGAAATCTAGGAAGTCTAGCTGCAGGCTACTGCCATTCCCCTTTCCCTCTCACTTTTTTGCCCTCCTTTTTTGCTCTCTCACTCTCTCTCTCTTTTTCTCTCTCTCCCTCCCGCTCACTGTGAGCATTTATAAAACAGACAGGGCAAAAAATCCTTAGAAAAATATACACAAGGTCCAAAATTAACACTCATCAAGCACCAAATGCATGAATAAAATGTTTTTTTAAGCAAAATTGCACATCAGTAACTTTAAAAGTGTATTTATTAATAATAGCTTTATTTATCTTATTATATATAAGCTAGAGAGAGAGAGAGAGAGGGTTGGGCTACCTGTCACTAATGATTTTTAGTTTGATAATCGAATGAGTAATTTATCGATTAATCGACTTTAAAAAAAAAATTATAGAAAATTAAGTAAGAGTAAAATGCAACAGAGTTCATCATAAACTGTCCATTTAGTAGTCCTTGATCACTGAAATTAAAGCTTTTTTTAGGAGATTTTTATTTTTATTTTCAACCTTTTTGTTGTATAGACTACAAAACAAAAAACAAAGTTGATAAAAAAAACCCTTAAACAATATTTTAAATATTAAAACGTAAATTTGTAATACCAGTTTCAGTTGAATTAAGTATTATGAAACTAATTACATTTGAAATTACATTTTTTTATTAATTTCTAGGTGGATCTCATGTCCAAGTTATGTCTGTAACTCAAAAATAAAAAATAAATAAAGAACACACATATTTTGATAAAAAAAAAAGCTAAATGTCTGAACCGAAATGAGAATTTACCCAAACACAGCTGAAAACCCGAGAAAGTTCTGTGGGTTGGACTTGGTTTTGACAGACAAAAGCCTTTCAGCCCTCTCTCTCCCCTTCTCTAGTTGTTATCAAGTTCTCAGTTTACAGGTTTAACATGAGTTGACAAGCTCAAAGGCAGGCTGAGTTACGCAGAAGAGCACCCAGCATGAGCCGTGTAGCTGTAAAGCAGCGATCTGAAGAACACCGCAGAGTCTAGCGCTCTCCCAGACCGACTCTGATTTATAAAACAAACGACTTCAATCCTCTTTAAAACAGCCAGAGTGCTGGAGCTTCTGAAGGATACTCACTGGCTGATGGATTACAGACAAAACACAACAACACTAGATTTATAAAACTGTTCCTGAAGGAAATACCAGTGCAGCAAAGTAGCAAGTCGTAGTTCCTTTATCATTGTCATCACTCTCACTGCTGGATGTGCATGAGAATCAAAACATAGCACAGGTCTACAATCTTTGCAGAACTGAAACTGAAAAAACTTACCTATACATACGAATCGCTGCAGTTGAAATGAACACTAGAGGCAGTAAAACTCCCACCCAACTTTTATTCCTTTTCACACAAAAGTATGAATTACAGGTATATTTTTGATTAATAAAGGCAAATTTTCATTCAGTTAGTTGTGGAATGTTATGTTACGACTTCTAAACAAATTCTAACATCCTGAACAATTTGAAAACTGATACTTTGGAAGGTTGTCGTTGCATACTGTATACAGAGTTTTCAAGTTAAGTAGGTTTACTCGGTAGATCACGTGATATGGCGTTGCACTTAGGTAATCCCGTATAAAAAAGTTTGTCAAAACAACTCAAATCATTGTAATGGTACATTCACACCAGACCGAATAAATTGCGCTATTCGCACGTAGTTAGACGCGTGAACATATTGAGTTTATTTGCTTCATTCGCACACGAAAACCGCAAACATTTCTAAATATTGCTATTATTGTGCCATGAAATGCCGTTTTAAGAGTGTTTCAGGTGAGAATGTAGTTGTTTCCAACACAAATCTGTGGTTTATTAAAAAAAGAGAGCACCTATTTAAAAGTTTTCGGAGCCGTGAGCTCCATGCAAACACCGGGTGTTCAGTGCTCATGTATCCGCCGAGGGCAGCCTCACAGCGGCTAGTAATTCGGACACTTGCTGCTGCCTCCTGATGTCTCTGTAGTGGTAAAACAGGAGGTAAAATTCGTTTTGGGTATATCTATTATGCACACTCTGGTTTAATTAATCTATTATGCATTTCCTTTTTATTCCTGTTTCTATGAAAGTACGAAGATGTATCATACAAAGATGATGATTTTGCCCTCCATAGTTTCGGAATTCTGCCTCCACTTGCTAGTATTCACGTCACTACTAGAGCAAGCTCCTGATTGGTTAAAGCGGCGCAAAGTTTCGCCAAAGTTCAGATTTGTCAATTTGAGTTAACATGTAAATCCCTCGTGCTTGACGCTTCTTTCACATCCGGTGTGAACGCAGCTTAAGGAAGTTAAAATAGCATGGCTACATCAGCAAATACGTTTTTAAATAACTTTTGCATTTGTTAACACTATCAGGTAAGTTTATGTTTGGGTTTGGTGTAGGGGATATTTCCAACATTAATCTTTAGCGACACTAACTGGATATTTGAATTCTGAATGGTCACAAAACATACCTAAAGCAGCATTATAAAAACACTGCAATATGTACCTGTGCCAACATAATACAAACATGCCACAGTTAAGTATTAACTGTGGCACTCTCTGGACATTTCACTTCGCCGAAATGTGCAGTAAGGTACATAATTACGGGGTTATGCTCTGCATATTTTGCATGTCTCACTTCGGAACATTCATTCACGAATTTGCGCTGTAAATAAACGAATACGGTTTAAACATTTTAATGCACTTTGAATGTAATGTATAATTTCGCTTTGAACTGGACTCATGGATATGAATATCCGTTGATGTGCACTTCTCAGGGTACTTGTGTTTGAATAGAACAAACGTCTAAAGTGACAAGTGAAACATAAGAAATGTGCAGAATGGAGCGTGAGGACTTGGATTGAGAGTCGCTGCTGTACACAAAGCAGCACTGGGCTCACAAACGCTGCTTTTATTATGAAATGGAAATGAAATTGGACCAAACACCACAGATTAGCATCACACAAAGGAAAAATTAGTCATTGAGTGAATCATTTGGGAGTCATTGAGAAAGTACGGTAAAAGTAAATGCATATTATAAGACAATGAAAGTGTTTTGACCTTGCATTAATGTCAAGCTGTTGTTGGGGACTCCCAAAAACAAAATATGAACCTTTCATTACTTTAATCAATAGCATACATTTTAAAACTTAGTTCAAATAAATCCTAAACAGAATGTCTGAGGAATATCAATGCAGTGCAGCCCTACCATATCTAATCAAAAGACTACTGCATCATATAACCTCAATAACAGCATGGAATTTAACACTGGCTTCAGGGCTGTTAGAGACCAGACAGAACCCAAGCAATACTGACAGCTTTAGTGCCGTAACCTTCAGCCCTCAGGACACAAATATACAAATCGTTATTTTCAACTTCTGAATCTCTTCTAGATTATCTACAACATCACATTAGGACTAAAAAAAAAAATATTTTTAGTAAATTTGAACTTTTACTATACTATAATTTGTATGTTACTTTGTTTTGTTTACATTTAATAGGGCACTAATCACTATTTAACTCAATGGACTGTGCAGCTCTACAGCACGTCATTGACGTAAAATCTTCTTGCAATGTAATTATCCAATTTACTTGGGAAAGTTTCTATTATGAAAAAGCAGCTGACCACTAAAGCCAACAAATTGGTTTCTCAAAGGATTATCTGAGCTCTGATGACGAGAGCAGATAGCCTTATCTGTTTTCGTGAACGGCACAAAAACTATTAGAGTAACAAGTGCCTCTCTCTTTGAAGTGGGACTGGAGTGAACATGCTCCTACGAAGACTCTTGAGATTGAAGTACAATACAATGTGCTCTCTGTTGAATGCAGTCGGAGGGGTCTGTTCAGATTACACACCCACCCCACGCCCCACACCTCTCACTGACAAACAGCCTCAGAAACCACAGCCAAAACAATGCATGCTAACTATTATTACCAGGGGGTCAGGGTTTAGCTGGTTAGCTTCTCCCCTGCTGGTACACGCTATAACTGCATCAGTATGTGCTCGAAACAGCATCTATTGATGACCATTAAAAAAAAAAGGGGGGGAAAAATAATTAAATCAATAAAAGTTGTGTTTATTTATTTCTCCTGAACAACATATTTAAAATAAATAAATAAACCAATTGGTGGCAAAAATAAATAAATAAATGAAAATAATAATAATAATAATATAAATATTTAAAAAGATAATACAATAAAAAACGGACATAAATAAAATAACAAAATGAAAAAAATAAAATAAAAAGTAGATTAAAAAACAATTCAAAATTATTCTTGGCTTATATATATATATATATATATATATATATATATATATATATATATACACACACATTCATTCAGGTATATAAAATGTATAATAATAATAATATGTTATTAACCATTTTCAGTTTCATGTCCTAACAATTTGTGTGAAAACTTGCTGATGCTCCAGGTTAATTCTGAAAAATACAGCTCCTTGCGCTCCTAAAAACACAGACAATCATTTGTTTGGCCGTGACGTTGTGCAATCGTGCCATCTAATCATCATTTCTGATGCTAGTTTCCATGAAGCTAACAATTGAAGGTCTTTTTTCGGAGTGCACCATCTTATTGGAAAACATGAGCTGTTTTGTTTGGTGATATCAAAATAATTACACAGAAGATGTCAGCTTCAAAGTGAGATGTCTGTTCGGAGCGTCCCTTACCAGATGTTGGTATGATGTGGGACTCAGAATCCAGCATTAATAACAAGCCTGACGAAAGAGGAGGAGAAGAGCAGAGGGAAAGCACAGCTATCCCATCAAGCTAAATATTGGCCTTGTCCCAAATGCAGCACTTGATGTGGACTTTGCTTGTTAGACTTTGTGGTTAACTACTACCTATATATATATATATATATATGTGTGTGTGTGTGTGTTTCTTCTGTATGTATATTTATATTCTTATATTTTACATTATAGAATTACAGAATTAATATTTAAACATTTGCTTTAATATATACATGCATATATTTGTATTTATATATGCATACGTATACACAGTGTATACACATATATTATGTAAACATTTTTTGTTTTTATTTTGGGATTAATTGCGACTAATTTTATTAGAGTAAACAACACGATCCAAATAAAACTAAATACAAAATACTTATTTCAACTAGTTTCCAGGGTTTATTTTAAATTATGTTTACTCGACGTATTAAAATAACTAAAACTGAAATAAAAATGTATTAAAACCACAACCACTTTCAGTGAATAAGATCACTGATACTTCAGCAAAACACTCAAAACAGGAGATCTAGCTTGAACAATTACGCATTCATATTTGCTTAGAAACAACAACAGTAACACGAATAAAGAATGCAGACCTGTCTTTAAAAAAAAATCCCCTATTAGATGCCGGCATGTTATGAGTCTGACATATATCCTGTGTCCTGGATTTTATTATCTTTAATGATCCTCTCTGTGCTGGCTGTAATAAGCATCGTTATAAGTAACACTCAGGATGGTGTTTAATGTTTGCAGCTAGTGTAAGAGGGAAAAAATGCCAGGTCTAGCATGGCACGAGGGGCTAAGTGCTCCCAAAACAAGAACCATTCTTCCAGCCAGCACACTACAGGAGAACATTCCCATGATTCCGAGGAGGAACGTCCTGCTGGAACACGCAGGGGCCAATCAGAGCCCTGCAGAGAGGCAGGTGCGTGAACAAGCAGCCCAACCGCGTTCATGCTCACATATGGAGCGCACATTCAACAAAGTGTGAATTCCTCAGGCTCTCTTTAAGCTGCGGGTGGTAAGGTTAGAACATCACTACCAATCCTCACGTATGCTAAAGACATGAACTGATGATCATAACCGGTGGCAGCACATTTTAGGAACAGTATGTGATCATTAATACATGCATGTATTTACAAATGAAAGTTTCCTTTGTGTTGCGCAGAAGAAATAAAGTCATAGAAGTTTGGAACCTATAAATGCATTTTGAAACCGGCTGTACAACGACTCCATAGATGGAATGGAATTGTTTTTTTATGACTCTCAACAGAGTTTTTGTCCGCGAAGACCAATTCAATGAAGTCACACAATATCAAGTCTACTCACAGTCAGGCTCACCGCAGGAACCCAACACTGCTCAAATCAACAGAATGTTCTGTACACACATACGTTCATCAAAAACATGCAGACTCACACACTCTGGCCGAGTGATGACTATACGTCCTCGTATTGAGTTCTTACCGACACAGTCGAGCCAACGAATGCCAAGCAATGGAAATAATCAACAATTACAGCAAGAGAGAACGTTCTGGGTTGGAGCACAGACAGGAACTTTAGTGCTGTGGCACGGCAAGAAAAAAAGATCCTGATGCATGACTGCTGATTTTTAGGTTTAGTAAAAAGCACTGTGGGCCGGCAGGAATTCTTTGGGATTAGCATGTGGTCAATCCAGCCTCAGACATCTAGTTCTTATCTGCGCAGTGACCATCTGACGCATGTCATAAAAAATGCTTTTAAAATGTGTTAAAAATGCTCAGTTTCCACAAACAAAACTAAATTGGGAATTACGGTTTGACGTCCTATCTGGTACAACTATTTGAAAATATGTAATCTTAGGTGCAAAGAAATCTAATATTGAGACTATTGCCATTAAAGCTGTCCAAATTAAGTCCTTAGCAATGTACGTTACTAATCAAAAATTAAGTTTTGATATATTTACAATAGGAAATTTACATATTTTCATAGAACATGATCTTTACTTACTTACTATCCTATTTGAAGTTGTATGCAGACATGGGAATCATCTTAAACTAATAATATGACTGGCTCTGGTCGTGTGGTACTAAATTAACCCTCTCCATTCTCTCTACGTACTACTAGCTTGCTAAAGAAAGAGTTTAAAAGGCTTCTGACACATACCTCACAGCTGACATGCAATAATCCTGAAGGTCTGAACGTTCTGCAGTGTGAGCTAAGCTGTAAGGTTTCCAGCTGCAGTGGAGTCAAACACATTTTGATGATTCAGTGAGATCTTGTTCTCTCACACGCTCAGTTGCTCACACTTTATTGCCCTCTGTATGCAAACAAGAGCCAGGCTGATAAAAACGCATAATCAAATAAAGCAGGTTCTGATTAAACGAAACATTTGGAGTGACCCCTCGCAGAAAAACATTCGGCTTTAAAACTCACACAAAAACAGAAAACTGTTTTTAGCTGCGTGTAGTTATTATTAAAGATGCTCTATGCGATGTTGCAGGATTTTAGCGCGATTTCATTTTGATCTCAAACCGCATGCAATGATCTCAAGGGACCAAAACAATAACAAACTACAGTCAGCCAATCAGCAAGAAGAGGCGGGGTTTAATGTGCGCGCAAATAATAGACAGAGTTGATTGAATCTGAGAGTTTTTCATTTTTATTTTATTTTTGTTTTTATTTAGACATATTAGTTTGATGTTAGCTCTGTCACTGTCTCTTTTGGGTTAGCACCACCTTTTGTATCAATGCGCTTTGCGCGTTCACGGCAGTTACAGAAACACTGGGGG